>RCUC01133543.1:0-18444 GCA_003697995.1 Taxidea taxus jeffersonii | reverse complement strand
GTGGTGTTCTTTGGCCTTTCACCATCATGATTTCCTCAGGGGCTTGGCTGCCCTTGGATTTGGCAAAGCAAATGGGTAAGAGCTTTGAGGGCCCCAGGGACATCCTGAGTTGATGGTGGTTTTGCTGTCAGAAGCAGAAGAAAGGTGTATAGGTCAGGATTATGGGTGTGAGTTCCTCTGCCTTGGAATGGGTGAGAGTGAATGGGAATGGAAACACGGTGGAATAAATAAAAAAATAATCATTGTAATACAAAATGCACACGTGTCAGGCACAGCACTGAGGACCTGAGATGCGTGACTTCACTTAATCCCCACCATAACCCTATGAAGTTGGTACTAGCATCATACCATTTATAAATGCGAAAACCAAGGCTCAAGGGATGGACTGCTTCGATGATGACCACACAGCTGGCAGGTGGCTGGGCTTGGCCTCTACTTGTTGTCATCTTGCTCCTTCTTAACCATTACAAACACTGCCTCCTACCTCAAGGTTAACATCTGACTAGCCCTCTGTAGCCGAACCATGAACTTGGACCTGTATTACTTCATTTTATACAGAATTCAACCAAAATTCAACCAGATTTTAAAATCTCATTGGCTTTATTAACTGATTCATGAATGAGGCAGCACCCCGTCTGGCAAGTAGAGGGAAACTCCCAAGAGTTGTACAGACTGGAAGATTTTCATAGAAAGAAGGTGCGTAAGGAAGTTATTAGCAAAAGGTAAGAAAGGATGGGTCCAAGCAAGGTCACTTTCCCTTAGGGAGAAGGGCAGCGGGTCTTCTCAGGTGGATCACCTCATCTTTCTTTAAGGAATGGAGAGGGCCCACGTGACAGATGATCTCTTTTTATTTATTTATTTATTTATTTATTTATTTATTTATTTATTTATTTGACAGAGAGAGATCACAAGTAGGCAGAGAGGCAGGCAGAGAGATAGGAAGGGAAGCAGGCTCCCTGCCGAGCAGAGAGCCGGATTCGGGGCTTGATCCCAGGATCCTGGGATCACGACCCGAGCCGAAGGCAGAGGCTTTAACCCGCTGAGCCACCCAGGTGCCCCCAGATGATCTCTTTTGTGTGGTTCAGAAAATTCCTGACTGACCAGTTAGAACTACATTTCTGGGGGAGGTTGGAAGGGCAGCTGGGTTAGATTTATCAAGTCCCCATTTGGTGACTTGGTCTCAGTGACTCCACTTTGGGCCTGTGGTTTTCTTTTTAACAACGTACATACCTATGACAAAGTTGAATTTCTAAGTTACGCACAGTAAGAGAGTAACGACGACGACTAGTAAAAAAAAATAGGAGAGTTATGACAAGAAACTATAATAAAAGTTCTATGAATGTGGTCTCTCTCAAAATATCTTATTGTCCTGAACTCACCCTTTTTGCGATGACATGAGATGATAACATGCCTGAGTGACGGGATGAAGTTAAGTGAGTGATATAGGCATGGTGACCTAGCATTAGCTTACCCTAGATCAGAAGGAGGATCATCTATTTCTGGGCTACAGTGGACTGCGGATAGCTGAAACTATGGAAAAGGGTGGGGGAACCACTGTACCTTTACTTGCAATAAGTGTTATAAAATCAAGAAAAGGGGGGGTCTTCTTCAACAATATATAATAATGTCAAACCTAGCTCTGTGGGGTCAGGGGAGGGTTCTCTGAGGAGGGGGCAATGAAACAGACCGGAGGGAGGAGTAGGAAGGACTTAGTAGGGGTGTGGTTGGGAGGGCAAAGGCTCTGAGGGAGGAAGGGGGTATCTAAGAAACAGAAAAGTAGCCAGTGTGATTGCAGGGCAAGGAGCAAGTTTGGGGGTGCGGGTATGGGTGGGACAACATGAGGTAGGAAAGACGGGCAGGGACCAGATCTTTCTTTATAAAGTGTAAAGAATTTGTCCTTAATCCAAAAATCATCAAAGGGTTGTAACACATGCAGGCGATGTCATCAGACAGGAGTTTTAGGAAGATCCCTTGGGCAGGAATGCGGGGTGGGGGTGGTATGCAGGAGGAGGCAGTTGTCTGACATAACAAAGAGCTGGTGTGGCCCAGAGTGGAGGTAATGGAGATGGGCGAAGGTGGATGGAATTCAGAGACATTTAGGAGGGAGAGTAGACATGGGGACTTGGCTGTGGATTGGGTGTAGGGGAACACAAGGGAACGGTTCAGCCCCATGGATAAATGGAGGCTCCATTTCCTGAGTGAAGCGTAGGGGGTGTTCAGAGTGGGGACGCACATGGTCCCTGTAGGTTCTTGCAGGTTGTGTTCTAAGCATCCCTGAAACATCCAAACATCTAGACGCCACCATCAACTGACAGATTATTCCTTCACCTGCAGGGTGGGTAATTTACAATGACTAAAGTTGATTTTCTCACCACAATCAGGAAGTAAATGGCGGGGGAAAAAACAACATAGCTGCATTGTGGGCACTCATCATAAATTTTATTCAACTCTTGCAGCCATGGTAGAGAATTATCAGGCAAGAGGAGCGTTCAAGGGAACAGAGAGAAAGGGGCTTCTGCTTTATTCTGGTTCTTTAAAGACTGTAGGATAGGGACGCCTGGGTGGCTCAGTTGGTTAAGCGGCTGCCTTCGGCTCAGGTCGTGATCCCAGCGTCCTGGGATCGAGTCCCACATCGGGGTCCTTGCTCGGCAGGGAGCCTGCTTCTCCCTCTGCCTCTGCCTGCCACTCTGTCTGCCTGTGCTCATTTGCTCTCTCTCCCTCTCTCTCTGACAAAAAAATAAATAAAATCTTAAAAAAAAAAAAAAGACTGTAGGATAGCGGTCACTGGTTCAGTGCAATTCAACTGAAAACCACAACACTTTAAAAATCATTTATTTATTTATTTGAGAGAGTGTGTGTGTGTGCACACAAGCAGTAGGGAGGGGCAGTGGGAGAGGGAGAAGCAGACTCCCTACTGAGCAGGGATCCCGACGGATGCAGGGATCGATCCTGGGACCCTGAGATCATGACCTGAGTTGAAGGCAGATGCTTAACTGACTGAGCCACTTGGGCGCCCCCACAATACCTACTGGACACCTGTTACATGGCAGGTTTACTGGTGAGTGTTGGAATTCTGTCTTTCTCTCAGTGCCTCCCTGGAGAAGACTCAGAAACTATCCCTACATGGTCTGGAGTGGAGAGACTTTTGTCTGAATAGAGGCAAAGACAAAAAAAACCCAAAAACAAAAAACCAGGGGCACCTGGGTGGCTCAATGGTTTAGGCCTCTGCCTTCAGCTCAGGTCATGATCTCAGGGTCCTGGGATCGAGCCCCGCATCGGGCTCTCTGCTCTGCGGGGAGCCTGCTTCTCCTTCTCCCTCTGCCTGCCTCTCTGCTTGCTTGTGATCTCTCTCTCTCTCTCTCTGTCAAATAAATAAATAAATAAAATATTAAAAAAAAAACAAACCAAACCCCTAATCAGGACAAGTAATCAAAGCTAAATTAAATCCACCTGCTAAGGAGGAACTCCGCCAGCTCAGCCAAGTGATTAGGATTGAATAGAAATATCTGTTTTCTTTTGCCCCCCTCTTCAACCTCTTTCCAGTGTTGGTTTTTTTTCCCCCCCTCTGAAAGTAAAGAGAAGTCTTAACAAGCACCTCAGTGAATGATGTGGAGTTCTCTTGGAGTTTTCAATTTGGCTGTATTGATTTATAAGGTCTTTTCAATTACTGAATTCTTCTTGGTGGCAGTGCATAGGGCCCGAGTACGTGAGAATCATGCTCTATTGATCCCAGGTACTTAGAAAGAGGGCATTTATGTGTCCCCTTTAGATTGATGAAGTTGCAAATAATGAAGCTTCCCACACAACATTTATTAAATGAAAATCTAGAATTCATTAACACAAGAACTTGTCTTGTATTAGAAAGGAAGTGGGGGGGTGTGTTGGGAAAAAATAGGGACTACAGTAGTTATCATGAACATAATATATGAAGCAATTTGAATTCAAGGGAAGGCAATTTGGAATCTTATTAAATTTTCTTCTCTATTTTTATTGTGCGAGCACGGTTGGGCGGCTTCTGGGGAGTCATCCATCAAAACACAGGTACACGGGGAGGTGGGGACTGGAAAAAGAGACCAGTCACCAAATCCTTGCTCTAGTTAAAATGGGGTTGATAGTCAGTGCCTAGTATCTGGCCCAAAGCAGGAACTTAAGAAATATGAATGCTAAATGATGAAGGAATGAGTGGGTCAGGGACTCATTGGGAGGGACTGTTGAATATTAGCTGCGTTTGCCATAGAGGCTGGCACGGGTGTTTAGCTAAGCCCCGGCAGACTCTGTTTCCAATTCATTTCACTCATTCCCTCACACACTCACTCAACAAACATTTATCAAGAATCAACCATGGACAAGGTACTCTGTTAGCACTCTGTTAGTTTCCTAGGGCTGTCCTAACAAATTACCCCAAACTAGGTGGCTTGGAACAACAGAAATTTATTTCCTTACAGTCCTGGAAGCCAGAAGTCTAAAATCAAGGTGTTGACAGGGTCATGCCCCACTCTGAAGGCTCGATGGGAGGGTCCTTCCTTACCTCTTCCAGCTTCTGGTGGCGCTCCTGTTCCTTGGTTTGTGACCACGTCCCTCCACTCTTGGCCTCCATCTTCCCACAGCCTTCTTTCCTATCCATCTGTGTCCCTGCATCTCCTTTTCCTTATAAAGACATCTGTTGTTGGATTCAGGGCCCATGGGAACCTAGCGTGACCTCGTCTTAACTTGGCAGCATCTGCAAAGACCCCCCCCCCAACAAAGGTCACATGTTCACAGGTGCTGGGTGGGCACGAAATTTGTGGGGGGACACTATTCAGTGCAATACAAGCACAATCAGGAAACCACTGTGTGGGTTGGTGCCTGCTCCTGGGGGCTAGCGGCAAGTATCGGGGAGATCAGAGAAACAGATATATTCAGCACATAAACACAAATATATAGGCGCCTCCCACCTTACAGTATATGGGGCTGGGGAGCTCGTAGATCCCCTTGAATCCTCCCTGCAACTTGCCGAAGTGGGGATGAAGGGCTCACTTTTAGAGATGAGGAAGCGGAGGTTCAGAAAGTTGAAGTCACTCATCTGGGTAAATGGTGCCACCAGGCGCAGCTGGTTCCTTTCACATGCTTACAGTGGGGAGGTGAGAAACGGCCGCGTCAAGAAGAAAAAGTCGCAATCCAACCACACATAGGTAAACACTGCTAAGTTTTGGTGTGTAAGCCGTTCGGAATTTTCAGGGGCTTTTTCTCCTTTTTGCCTGCCACGCGATACCATTCCCATCTTAACAACTGGCCATCTTCCTATCCATGTTGCTGCATAGTAGGCTCCTGGAAGCTCTGCCTGGGCAATCTCACCCCAGTCCCACTGTGATGGATTAAATTAGGCATGAGCACATGACCCACACCAAGTCAGTGCCTTGACTAGGAACGTGGAATGGAGGTCAAGAAGTTCAAGCCTCAAACTTGCCAGTCCCTGAGGTGGTGAGCAGTCCCGTGTCTGGAATGGGCAACACAGCACTCCGGTGTGGGCTCGGAAGCTGAGGAGAATGGCCTGCAGCAAGAGAGTAGAGGAGATGACTCCCATAATTCAGCCATATCATGCCCTTGAGTTCTCTGACTATCCTGATGACAAACCTCCCTTTTTCAGAGCTTGAAGGGGTTTCTGTTACTTGCAGCCAAGAATCCTGCAGCAAGGGACAGAAACTCCCCCCTCCCCCCAGACATCCAGCAGTAGCTTAAAACTGTATGGGAATCTGGGCAGTAACTCCCCTCATGGTCACAAGATGGCTGCCGCAGCTCCAAGAATCACATCTTCAGACGATAGTGTCCTAAACCAGGACGAGAAGACTGGAGCAGGAAGAGAGTTTTCCTCTGCATGTACCTCTCTTACTGGGAGGGAGAGGGCAGATTACTTCCTGACAGCCTCTCAGCAGATTTCCCTTATGTGTAATTGGTTAGAGTTGGGCGGCCTGCCCATGTTCAGACCAATCACTGGAAGAGGCGGAAATGGGCATGCTGTGATTGGTTTGGACAAATCTTATTTCATCCTCCGGAGCTGAACATATTTGTTCAATAGCGCAAAATCAGAGTAAGGAAGGAAGGAGTAAGGAAGAAGGGGATGGATGGACTGGTACTGGGAAGGTCACAAATGAACTACTCCAGGAAGTCCAAACTAATAAGCTCTCCATAATGCTTTTCTCAACCTGTGATATTCACTTAAAATACTGCCACCATCTTTCTCTTTTGTTAAGTATACAAAGTGCAAGATTGTTCCCATTATGCTACAGAACAGTGATTCTTAATGTAGGTGGTACATCCAGTGATCTCTGCTATCTGATACCCTGTTGCCCTGGCAACAGCCCATCCTCCGAGCCAGGTGTCAAGGACAATTGTGTCTCTGCCTCCCTTTTCTACTTCTTTGTTAAAGACTATTTTTCTCACTCAGATAAGACTCAAGTTTCCGGAAAGAACCCTCTGCTTCCTCCCTCCTCACGATATCCCCTCCTAACCATTTCTGAGGCCCCTGAGGAGGGACAGCAGACACCAAAATGTTGGCCTGGGCAGTCAGGGATCATGGAGAGAGAGGATGCACAGGGCTTTAAGGGGGGAAACCTAAACCTGGTGACTCTGAGTACCTATGAGGGAATCCTCGGCCTTAAAGTGACAGAAGTAAGTACGTAGCACAAGCTGATGAGAGCGTTGCTCCTTTGAACTCCATGTTCCTGCCAGCCTCGGGAAGGGAGGGCAGAGGTGGTAGGACATCGTGGCTGAGCACAGACTTTGACCTTGGGATGACTTAGGTTTGAATCCTGCTCTGCCACGCAGAAGCAGATTGCTTCAACTCCAAGATTCTCAGTTTCCTCGCTTGCAGAATGGGTGTGATCACGTCTGTTCCACAGGCTGTGGGGCAGATTAGAGACAATGTGTGTACAGTGACTGCTAGAGAGAGGCTGGAACATGGAAGGTGGCCACGAAATGCTGCTGCTGCTGCTGCTGCTGCTGAGTTAAAACATAAAGACATTCTCCCAGTGACGGGTTCCTCTCCTTTTGCCCCCAATTCTCTGTGTAGGGGAAGGATGATGGACAACTGTCCTTCAACTTCCTAGTCTGTGAAGAGGAAAAATAAGCACACGGGATAGTGTATGGGTAACATACAGAATGTTGTAAGCACTTGGTAAACATGAGCAATTATAATTAGTATTACCGCTACCTGCACTAGTCTGATGTTTCTGTTTTTTTTTTTTTAAGATTTTACTTATTTAGAGAGAGAGCCTGGGTGTGAGCAGGGGAGGGGCAGGGGAGAGGGAGAGAGAATCACAGGCTGACTCTGGGTTGAGGGCAGAGACTGAGGCAGGGTTCCGTCTCACTGAGATCATGACCTGAGCCAAAGTTAAGAATTGTTTACCCGACTGAACCACCCTGGTGCCCCTCGTCTGGTGGGTCTTTATGCAATGGTTTGTTTACTGCCTCCTAGGAGCCACACCCCATGCTTAGTTCTGAGGGTTTAGCAGTGACCGCAACAGGCCATAAGGATGTGCCACCCCAGCTAGGGGCTGAGACATTCACCTCTGATTAGGGTAGAGACATCTGTGTGTGCCTTTGCACAGAGCTCTCCCTTTAGTACCCTCTGGAATCCTGGAGCTGGGGAGGGAGCAAGGATTGGGATGGATGAATGAGTAGGAATATTGATTCTGTCTGGAGGAAGTGAGAGCCACCAAATACAAAGGAACATTGGGATGTTGCGTTCCCACTATTGCAGTGGCAGCAAGGGGCAGAAGCTCTTTCAGACAAGGCTTCCACAGCCCCAAGTGATGGTTACATGCATCCAGTTCAGTGGGTGAAATAAGCCCAGGTTGCCCTTCTGAGACTGTGGCTCTTTGGGCGAGGACATGTGAGCAGTATTCGGAGAGCTCTGGGAGCCAGGGCCCACTGGAGACTCCCTCGCTGCTTGACCAAAATAGGCAGGTGAGGCTGGAAGGATGATGGGGACATTCAGGAAAAGTGAGCACTGGCCTCTGCTTATGTTTGATTCTAGCTTAGTACTCTAAGCATGGCTCTGGAGCCAGAATGCCTGGATTTGACTCCTTGATCCTCCCCTAACCAGCCCTGCAACCTTAGGAAATCCACTCGACCTCTATGAGGTTCAGTTTCTTTGCCTGCCAAGTGGGGATGAGAATTGTACCTACCTCACAGGGTTGCCATGAGGATTAAATGAGGCAATGCATTCGCGTATACTGGTTATCTCGTTAGATCTGTTCGACAAGGCTACGGAGCAATGCAGTATCTCTGTGACCATTTCACAGATGGGAAAACTGAGGCTCAGAGAATTCTTTAAGGGCAGATGCTGTCTTTATCTGTCTAGTATCTATTAAGTCTTTAACAAGTCGTGATATCACATATTCTAGGTATGTCACCATTGACTGGGTTCATTCAGTGAGCACTGAAAGATCTTGACTCCAAACCTCACGCTCCATGTGAATAACTCAGTGGAATGGGGAATGTCAGGTGGCTAAGAATTATGCTCGTCCATCAAGTGGTGAAGGTGCAGGTAAGAATCACAGCTATCGATCGAGCCCTGCATATGGGCTGGACACTGTGCCACTTGTTACATACATTCTCATGGGATGCTCAAAGTCACCCTATGGATGAGTGTGATTGTTTACTACCATTTCATAGATGAATAAACCAGGCATAATAAAGGTTAAAGAGACTGCAAGAGGTCATCCCTTTGGGGGTACTGGAGCTGGGAGTCCCACTGGTCTTGTTAGACACCAAAGTCTGAGCACCTGGCTACACCACACTGCCCAGAGAAGGTGAATGCCTCATCCAAGGTCATACAACAAGCAGCGGTGCCCTAAAGCAGGACTAGGACTAGGCTGCCTTCCCTCAGTCCCAACTTCACCGCCGCTCAGCCCTCCCTTGTGCAGACTGAAGCCCATCTCACTGTGTCTGGAATCCCTTCAAAGCCCCAGGGAAGGACAAAAGGAGGAGTTGGGGTGGGGGTTTCAGCTGTTCCCTTCAGACCCTTTCTGTGGTCGAGCAATTTTCCGGATTGGATCCAATTTCCAGCCAGAGCTGAAATGTGTCAGGCACTCGGCAGCAACAAGCCAAGCCTGACTGCATGCGGTGGGAATGGAGGGGGCTGCTGATTTGCCAGTGGCGTATGATTACCAGAAAATTGTCAGAACATGCCAGCTTCGGAAGATGGTGTCAATGATGGCTCCATGTTGAGGCCAGTTAGGTGGAATGGAGTGTGGGGAGTGGGGGGCATTCCCTGAAACCCCTTCGATTGCCCCAAGTGGGGACTGTTGCCTTCCCATCTCAGACACAGAAGGCAGCAAAAGAAATGGGAGGAAAAGGTGCATTTGGTGTCTTTGTGGGCTTGTCGCCCATGGGCTCCTGGAACAGAGTGATCGTATGTGCACAGGAGACAGGACAAGGTCATGGTTAGGAGCAGGGCTTTGGAGCAGAGCTGGGTTGATGTAGCTGGGTGACTTGAGATTATTTATTTATAAAATAAGAATTTGTTTCTTTGTGTATAGAATAATAACAATAATGCTCATCTTTCTTATAGACTTGTCAGGTAATCTAAAGGAGTGAGTGAATGCTGATAACAGCCTTCGAAAGGGGCCTAGCACTTTGTAAATGCTCAATACAGAGCAGCTATGAGGGCCTGGGGCCACTTCTGCCCTCTCCCCACTCTCCTCTTGCTCATCCCTGATCCCCCAGTCCTGGCCATTCAACAGATACTTAACAATTTCAACAGAATGGCTATTTAGTTTAGTCTCTCAACAGAAACTCTTCCAGTTGCTGAATTGTAACAGAGCTTTGTTGCTTGCCTAACTAGGTTCTTATGTTCCTCCTGTCCCATTTTCAAGAGCGATAAATGGTGGTGGTGAATCCTTCTCCCACCACTTGTAAGCTGCATGTGACCTTGGGTAACTGACCTTGGGCAAGTAACTTGCCTCACTACTCAAAAGTGACTAGTAGTTCCTCTCCCTAAGGGCCACTGTGAAGTTTATTTATTTATTTATTTTTAAAGATTTATTCATTTATTTTAGAGAGTGGGAGCATGAGCGTGTGCACACATGCAGGTGGGGGGCAGAAGGAGAGGGAGAGAGGATTCTCAAGCAGACTTCCTGCTGAGCGCAGAGCCCAACGTGGTGCTCAGTCTCATGACCGTGACTTCATGACCTGAGCTGAAACCAAGAGTCAGCTGCTTAACCAACTGCACCACCCAATGCCCCTGCTGTGAAGTTTAAATGAAGTTTACACTGATTTAACTGTGTGTGTGTGCACGTATAGGTATACACACATGCATAATCATGGGTATGTGCATGTGTGTTTATGTACATGGCATATAAGTACATGCAAAAACAGTGCATGGTAAATTGTTCTTACCTAGTGTGGATTGGATCCAATTAGGACAACAGGCCAAAATCTGCATCCCTGTGTTTCTCATCCCCTGGGATGCCCTGCATGTCTGGACAGAGTGAGCATTCACTTAGTCTGCAGTCAACGTTCTGCAATCATCCCTGAGTACCTGTTGTGTGCTAGACATTGCGTGGGCTCTCCGTGGTGGCCGCAGAGGCTCACCGCTCAGACTTCCCTCTGAGGGAGCTTCGCTGACCTATAGCCTTCCACTGCTGCATCTGTGGGTCCACCACGATGTGCATGCTGGACTGTGCTTCTCCCCAGGGCTTCCACTCAAAGACTGAGTGCACAGGATAACAGGGCCTGGATGCTCCGCGTTCATTTCCTGAGGCTGCCATAACAAATTGCCACAAACTGGTTGGTGGGTTCAAACAACCGAAATGTATCCCTGTACAATCCTGGAGGTCAGAAGTCTGAAGCTGAGGTGTTGGGTATACCCCTCAGGAGGCTCCAGGGGAAAAGCCTTTCTTCCCTCTCTGGCTACTGATGGCTGTCGGTGTTCCTTGTGCCCATGTAACTCCATGCTCTGCCTGCATCTCCACATCTCCGTCTCTTCTTTCTTTGTCTGCTCCTCTTCTGTCTGTCCCAAATCTCCCCCTCTCTTTCCCTTATAAGGACACTAGTCATTGGATTTAGGGCCCACCTGGAGATCCAGGATAAGCTCCTCCCCACCCCCCACCAATCTCAAGATCCTTAATCACATTTCCAAAGACCCCCCCTTTCCAAATAAGATAATGTTCACAGATTCCAGGGATTCAGTTTGGACATTTGGGGGCGGGGGCTGTTTTTCAGTCTTCCATACCCTGCAAGGGACAACCTTTGCTCAAGGACTCCCCATTTTTTTTTTTTCTGAGATAGTTTCGGCACAAGCAGCTGTTCCCGTCCTTGCTGTCCTTCCTTCTCTGACAGGCATCAGACCTGGAGTTTGGTCAGTAGTCTCTCCTGTCTGCCTTGCTCTCCCTTCCTCCCGACTTGACAGGCATTTCCTTCAAAAATTGCACATTGAATCCTTTCTTGGCATCTGCTTCTTGGAAGACCCAAAGCCAAGTGCTTTCTCTTCTACTTCTCATGGGGTCCTGAGACCCGTTTGCCCAGAGAGAGAGCGAGAGAGAGATTACTAGGATGGCATCTTAGCTTGTTGGCTTATTGATTTGGTGACCATGTGGGATACAGTCAAGATCAAAGGTTTGAGTCCCACCTGGGTATGTTAACTTAGTCTGGTTCTTTGGCCGTGTGTCTGCACCCTCTCGTAGTGGACATTTATACTTCTGTCTGGCTAGCATTCTTCTCCAGACAGCTCCCTGGAGACCTCTGTTTTTCCTCCTCCTCCCTGACATAGAGTTGACGAGGGGGAGGGGAAGGGCATCTTCCATCCTCTGCTGATGATTGGTCTGGGAGTGGGCATATGACCCAAGCCAGAGAATCAGAGCTCTTCCCTTGGAACCAGAGCAGGAAAGGATGAGAAGAACCTAGCCCTCCACGGTTCACAGCGACAGAGGCTGTGCACCCAGGAGCTGCTGGTGGCCTGCTGTGATCGTGATGGAGATAGCTAGCCTGAAAGAATTCAGCTGTCAGTGCAGAGGCAGTCAGAGATGAAAGGGAGAGAGAGAGAGAGGAGAATAGAGACTGGAGCACTGAGCCCCTCGTGTGCTTTCGGTCAGTATCATGAAGGCAGCCCCACCCCTGCCCTTCCCACCAGAGGGACATATGGACCTGTTAAAGCCCTTTTAGCTTACATTGGTTTTATCACTTGCTTCTGGAGGAGGCCCTGACCGGTATAATCTCCTTAGGAATTCCTGTCTTTGACTCCCAAAGGAGGAGGTGAGAATATGGGTTTCTCAAGATTTATTGAGGTACAATGGATTACAATGACTTGCTCATATTTAAGGTGTACAATTTCATGAATTTTGACACATTTACACCCACGAATCCATCACCACAACCAAGATAGTGAGCCTATCCCTCACCCCCAAAAGTGTCTTTGTGCCCCTTTGTCCTCTCTCTCTGCCCTCCCCAAGGAAGGCTCCAACTTCCTCCCAAGGAACCACCTAGTTTGCTTTTTGCCACTGTTGACTGATTTGCATTTTCTAGGATGCTGTGTAAATAGAATGATACGGTATGTGCTTCTTTTGTTTGCCTTCTTTCGCCCTGTGTCATTATTTGAGATTCATCCATGCTGGTGTGTGCAATAACGCCAACACTCTTTCACAGGGTTTATTTTTGTGAGGCTCAAATGAAGTCAATAGGCGTGAAAAATACTTTTTAAATAAGAAAGGCATATAGTTGCTACACAGGATAATTCTTAAGCTACCTCCTGCCTAAAATATCTTTCCCCCTTCCCACTTCTTCGCATGGTGAACCCCTTCTCATTACCTCCCCGGGGATACTCACCCCCAACTACTGTGAGTATTAGCAGCTGATAGCTCACAGCTACCCCCTGCGCCACCGAATTGGCTTTGTTGGATGAGAGCTGCTTTCCCTGGGAGGTTACCCTCTTCCCGCAGAGGCAGCTGGTAGCCAATGACTAACTGATCAAGGTGGGACAAAGGCTGTGGTTCAACTCACGTTCTCAGGCTCCCCGTGGGATGAGCGTGAAGCTAGAACCCAGCTGAGACCACATCTTTGCTTAGCTCCCCCGCAGCCTGCCCTATGCTGCCTCCCTCGCTGCCTTTACTTCCTTAAGAAATCCCTTGCACAAACGCCTGGCTCAGGGTCTGCTTCTAAAGCATCCACCCTAGGACAGTTGGGACTAGAAGTGGCCCTAGGAAACCAGAGCTAAGCTTGGGATTCTGGGCTTGAGCACTTGCTGCCTTAAGGGAAAGGAGGAACCCATCACCGGGGGTAGCTGGAGTAGTGATGGTTTCCGGCTTGGTGTCTAGCAGGATAGTTGCTCAGATGCACCTGTGGTGACCTCTGATGGGTTATAGCAGGAGGAGGTGTGATAATTTGTGACATGTCTCTGGCATTTGAAAGACATGCCGGGGGGCGCCTGGGTGGCTCAGTGGGTTAAAGCCTCTGCCTTCAGCTCAGGTCATGATCCCAGTGTCCTGGGATCGAGCCCCGCATCGGGCTCTTTGCGCTGCATGGGGCCTGCTTCCTTCTCTCTCTCTGCCTGCCTCTCTGCCTACTTGTGATCTCTGTCTGTCAAATAAATAAATAAAATATTTAAAAAAAAAAAAGGAAAGAAAGACATGACGGGGGGCGCCTAGCTGGCTTAGTCGGTAGAACATGTGACTCTTGGTCTCAGAGTTGTGAGTTAGATCCCCGTTGGGTGTAGAGATTACTAAAAATAAAATCTTAAAAAAAAAGACATAGGGGAGAATAATAACTCTAAGAATTATAAAGGTGGGTGACTGTTGATAAGTTCCCTTGAATCACTGGATTCATGGAACAGAAAAAACAATAGGCTCTGACCCATTCATTGTAATTTAAAGCCAGGTGTGAGAGTCCAAGAAGCTCCTCAGGAACATTTAAAGGGACCGAGCTGAAGACCAGGCAAAAGACTCACTTGTGAAAGTTACTGAACCTCAGAGAAAGATGACCTCTCAGCTTAGCAGGTCTGCTGTGTCGGAGTCAGTGTCCTGATTGGGGGGGATGGGGACCTGGGATGAGGATATTTGGGAAGATGCACCAGAAAGCCTCAGATCCCCCAATCTTCCTGAGCCCTCCGAGCCTCCAGAAGCAGCCACCTCCCCTTGCTAGAAGACATCAGCTTCCCTTTGCTTGAAAATTACGTAGAATTCAAACAAGACAGCTCACTACAGGATAATGTGTTCCCTTGCCATCATATGCCTCTCCTCCCCATTTGGATATCAGACTTGTAAGAAGGGTTGGGTACCAGCATGGCTTTGCCACAAAAATGCTGGCTCTGCCTAAGGGAGGAGAGATAAGAAACACCAAAGGACTTGCAGAACCTGGAATTAGGGGAGTGTGGTTTAGCATAGCTCCTGAGGTTGCTGCACCGAAGGGGCAAGATGGAGAGTCTGTTGGTGTGGGCACTCTTCCTGTCTGGTTAAATAGAATCTAACTTCCTGTTAAGTGCCTCAGGCGCCAGTACTGATTGGCTGATGGGAGGCTTAGAAAACTGGCTTATGTTGAATGAAATAGAGATGGTGGACTAGAGAGGAAGGGATCGAGAGGCTCAGGGAAGTGGAAATGTTAGAGGGGATCTATTACTTAAGACCAGAAAATCACCAGCTGTTGAGATTCCAGAAAAGGCCATGAAAGGCCTGGTGGACCCTCCTTTTACCAAGGCCGTAAGGAACATGCTGATGAGGGAGCACCTTGTCATTGGGAAGCTCTGTGATGGTGGCCTCCTCTGAGAATGGGGCTGGCAGAGATGCTCCCTCAGAACTGGCATTCCTGGTAACAACAGGAATGATGGGATTTGGGTGTGGCAGAGGCCACTTGGCAGCATTTAACCATCAGAAGCAAGGAGGGCACAATGACTGTCATGGGCAACAAGCCAGAATGGCAGCCCAGGGGCTTGATCTCTTGGGGTCTATGGAGATGACTGATGGAGCAGGCATCTGTCCTGGGCAGGCAGGATAGATAGGCAGCCAACAAGTGTGTTGCTATATATTCATAATCAAAGATGATCAAGAATGAAAAAAAAAAAAGATCAAGAATGGATGAACAGAAGACTAAAGCCAGTTATCCCCAAGGAAAACCGTGATCCTCATTTCCACGATTGAAGCTGGTTCCCAAACAAGTTCCCATAGACTGAGAGAGAGGACACAGTCTCTGTGAGAAAGGACATTGCAACATCACAGCAGGGATTTACCTAGTTCCTCCCCAGAAGAACGACCTTTGGCTATTTGCTCAGGTATGTGTATATTGGGATAGTAGGCACAATAATGGTCTCCTCCAAACTACCTCCACCAAAGATGTCCATGTCATAATCCCTGGACCCTAGGGATACATTACATTACATTACATTAAAAAGGGGACTTTAAAGATGTAATTAAGATTCCAGATTTTAAGATCAGGAGATTATCCTGGATTATCCAACTGGGTCCAAGTGAATCACATAAACCCTGGAAAGCAGAAAGCTTTCTCTAGCTAGTGGCAAGGGAGAAGGCAGAAGGAAAGGAGAAGGCAGAGGGATTCAAAGCATGTGGCCCCCTTCCACCATTGCTAGAAAGGGGCCACATGAAAGCATTAAAAAAAAAAAAAAAGTGGCCTCCAGGGGTGACGACTGACATCCAGCAAATAAATAGGACCTCAGTCGTACAACCACAAAGAACTGAGTTTGGTCCAAAATGTGAATCAATTTGGAAGCAGATTCATTCCCAGAGCCTCCAGAAAAAGATCCAGCCCACCCAACACCTTGATTTTACCCTTAAAAGACTCTAAGCAGAGGACCTGTTGAGTCATACCACACCCAGACTTCTAAGCTACAGAACTGTAAGAATAAGAGGATGTCATTCCAAGCCATCAAGTTTGTGGTAATGTGTTATGGCAGTGTTTAATTAATGCAGAGCATTAATACAGGTCTGTTGAGGGTTGCTGGATATAGGATATGAATTGACGCTGATGTGCAAAGACCCACAGCATTGCTGTGCCTCCTGTGTTGGAGTGGTGGCATATGAAGGCCAGGTAATACACGGAGTCCTCTACTGGCTTCATCTCCTAGGGTTTGTATGGGCGATGGACCGAGGCAATGGCTTCCAGACCATCAGTGGGTCATCCCTATTTCCAAAAGTACAATGGGAATGAATGTACTTAATTGTTGGCATGACTGTCACATTCATGTGGGTTTTTTGACCAGTGAAATAAGAGTGATTGTAGTAGGAAAGGCCAGGTGGAGGCCCTGAAACTGCTCTCTCCCAAGAGAATAAGTAAAAAATATTCCTAGGGGGAAGATGGCAATAAATACCACCCCCCATGGATTCATAGAAAGCACAAGTGTTGGTCTGAACAATTCTTTTCTAATTAGTTATTCTGGGTCCTGCAAAGACCAGGCAGTCATGGTCGATGACAGTGGATAATTTCAAACGCAGTCAAGTGGTGGCCCCAATCTTATTGCTGGGCTGGTTTCAGGATCTTTGCTGGAGGAGAATATCGCAGGCTCTGCTGTGAAGACATCCAGCAACTGATCCAGTGAATGCCTTCTTTTCAATGCTTGTCAGGAATAAGGATTCGAAGCAGTCTCCACTACCGTGGGACAGATAGGTGGGACAGATCAATTCCTTTCACTGGGGCTACATTAAGTCTCCAATTCTCTACCTCAGTATAGTCCAAAGGAACTTGGAAGCCCTAGAAATTCTGCAGAATGCCACATAGGTCTACTACATTGATGACTTTGGGTTAGTTCATCCGATCTCATGAACAAAAAGTGGTAAGTACCCTGGATGCCTTGGTAAGACAAATTTGTTCCAGAAGGTGGGAGAGGAAGCCTGTTAAAATTCAGGAGCTTGCCATATCAGTGAAGCTTTCAGGGGTCCAGTGATCCAAGATGGGCCGGTACACTCCCTCGTAAGTTGAGGACAAGTTATCGCACTTTGCCTCTTCTACCGCTGAAAAAGGAACACAGTGCCTGGTGGGCCTCTTTGGGTATTTGAACACAGGATATTCTGCACTTGAAAATAATCCTCCAGCACTATTATTGCATCATATAGAAGGGTGCTAGTTTTTTAGGGGAGCCCAGGGCAAGAAAGGGCTCCGGAGTTGGCCCAAGCTGCTATATGAGCAGCTCTGCTGAGTGAGCTATAGGATCTGGCAGATATCATTGAACTACGGGCATCTTTGGTAGAGAAGGATGCTGGAGTGTGGAGCAAGGCCTTGAGATCAGTAGTGAGTTGATTGGACCCCTCAAAAAAATATGCTGCAGGGACGCCTGGGTGGCTCAGTTGGTTGGGCGGCTGCCTTCGGCTCAGGTCATGATCCCAGCGTCCTGGGATCGAGTCCCACAGTGGGCTCCTTGCTCGGCGGGGAGCCTGCTTCTCCCTCTGCCTCTGTCTACCACTCTGTCTGCCTGAGCTTGTGCTTTCTCTCTCTCTCTCTAAAAAACAAATAAATAAAATATTTTTTAAAAATATGTGCAGTCCTAACCCCTGGTACCTGTGAATGTGACCTTATTTGGAAATATGAACTTTGCAGATGTCATCAAGTTAAAATGAGGTCAGACTGGACGAGGGTGCACCTTAAATCCAATGACGTGTGTCCCTATAAGAAGAGGCATATTTGGAGGTACCCCCACAAACACACAGGGAGAGAATACCGTGTGAAGACAGGGGCAGAGACTGGAAGGGTGCATCTCCAAGCCTAGGAATACCAAGGACTACTAGCAACCACCAGAAACCGGGAGACACGTAGGAATTGTTTTTCCCTCAGAGCCTCTAGAAGGAACCATCTGTACTGACACCTTGATTTTGGTTTCCTAGCTTTCCAGAACAGTGAGAGTACATTTCTGCTGTTTGAAGTCCCCAGTTCGCAGTACTTTGTTACGACAGCCCTCGGAAACAAAGACACCATCTAAAATCTAGAGCTGTACCCCATCTAAAACATGGAAATGTACGCCATTTGCAAAGCAGTGCTTGGCTTGCTGCTGGGCTCTGGTGACAATGGAGCATCCGGCCACATGATACCAAATGACCATGCAATCAGAAGCTGCTACTCTCATCACGGACTGGGTACTGTCAGACCCACAAGGGCCCAAGGTTAGGTGGATCCAGAAGCAGTTCACTGTAAAGTAGAGGCTGTACATACTGGATTGGGCTTGCACAGGTCCAGGGAACACAAGCTGCATAGGCATGTGGCCAGGACTCCCATTTATCCAAGACTGTTGTACCAGCACTTGTCCCTCATCTCTTTTCTGGGACCACATGGAGAGCTTCCAGCTGATGGAAGAGGAATAAGCTTAGTCTACTAATGGGCTCACCTTATCTGTGTGTGCAAGCCGAAAATGAACAGTTGGCAGCATTACAGCCATCTTCAGGGTTGGTTCTAAAAGGCTGGTGAGAGGAAGCCCTCCCAGTGGGCAATCTTCAGGCATGCATTATGCCATTCACTCTGTATGGAGACAGAAAT
>ML102399.1:102107-137107 GCA_003697995.1 Taxidea taxus jeffersonii | reverse complement strand
TTTCGAGTTTTCTCATCCAAGGACTATTCCTCTTTGACTATGGTCTAGTTTGTCTGTGTTTCCCAGTTTCTCGGAGCTGAATGCAACACACCAGGATTGTTTCAGGCAGCTCCCAGAGCAGGACAATCACTTCCCTCATTCAAACCATCATAAGTCTATTACCACACTCAATAGTACATTAGCTTTCTCAGCAGTCACGTCCTACTGCCAGCTTTTACTGAAATCAAATCCATGAATCTTTGTCATACAAGTGCCAATAAGCCAGCCTATAGGAATGCAAGTGCATGCGTGTGTGTGTGTGTGTGTGTGTGTGTGTGTGTGTGTGAGAGAGAGAGAGAGAGAGAGAGAGAGAAAAGAGACAGAAATCAGAAAGAGACTCAAATCTTGAGTTTCAAATTTGCCCATATTAAGTTTCATGTTAGATTTGCCCCTTCTTGGCACATGTTGGAGGCTTTGTTTTTGCAGATCTTAACACCATCATACATGGAATTTTCTTAACTCTGAAAATTATCTTCAAAAGCAAATTTGACAAGCATTCCTTTATGTCTTCATCTAAGTCTCTGACAGAAGAAAAAGATGGACTGGACAAGATAGAGCCCTTTGGCTTGCCTCTAGAAGCCAGACTACACCTACTTCAATCTTAATTTTTGAACATACAATGAATAATGTATAAAAATACAAAGGTATGTAGCCCATAATTTTTCATCCTATCTAGGTCTGATTAGTGCCATGCATGAAAGATAAGCAGGAAATAGAGAAAGAAATTGTGGTTTTCTTACAGGAAAGTGCTCTATGTCAACACAGCTGATTTATGTGGGAGACAGGTTTTCAAGGCAGGACAGTAGAGCAGCCCTCCTGTAGTTCCCTAGAAAAGCAGGTTTTCCTTCTTTGAAGTTGAACTGAAAATAAACTTGGGCTATCAGGGCAGATTTTCTTTGTTCTTCTTTAGTCTTAGAAACAAAACAATAGAACTTTTCTGTGAATCCCTACTCTGTCCCTCCCATATATGTATAAAATACATGTTAATAATCACAGTTAAAGTAAAATTTATTTTTATTGTATTCTAGTTTTTCAAAATTTCATCCCATTTATCAGTGTGGTGTGGCCAAGAAGCCACTGAACTAGGCAGAGAACTAGCTGGGGAAGTAAGTTCTTGGTTTTAAAATTGTCCATCAAGTGGTTATCTAGGATTCTGGGTTAATGTCATGGGATTTTGAAGCAGATGATTAAAAGTGTACTCACCTATGTCTGTTTCATGGTTGGTTAATGCCTCAATACTTCCTATTGGGAGGGAAGATAAATCTTGGAGTCTACAAAAAGCCAGTGAGGTGACACTCATTATTCTACATCCTTACTCAGATCTTCGGGAAGACAAAAGCTATCTGGAAGAATTCAGAAAAACTATCATACAAATGCCAATTGTCACCAATTTTAAATTTTTCCTCACAGCCTACAATTTTATGGTATACAATATTTTAGTTTTATTTTCTTAAGAGATCTACCCTCTCAACAAATATTTAGGTGCACAATAAAGTATGACTGATTCTACTATGTTGTTCAGCAGATCTCTACAACTTACTCACCTTGCTTAACTGAAACCTTGTGCCTGCTATTAGTAACTCTCTTCCTTAGCCTCTGGCAGTGGTTATTCCATTCTTTGATTTTATGAATTTGACTATTTTATATACATCATATGAGTAAAATCATGCAATATTTGTCTCTCTATGACAGGCTTCGTTCACTTGGCATAATGTCCTCAATGTTCATCCATGTTGTTGCACATTGCAAAATTTCCTTCTTTGTCAGGGTGGAAAATAACCCATTGGATATAATATTGATTCTTTTCTTTTTTTTAAAGATTTTTTTTTATTTATTTGACAGAGAGAGATCACAAGTAGGCAGAGAGGCAGGCAGAGAGAGAGGGGAAACAGGCTCCCTGAAGAGCAGAGAGCCCGACGCAGGGCTCGATCCCAGGACCCTGAGATCATGACCTGAGCCGAAGGCAGAGGCTTTAACCCACTGAGCCACCCAGGTGCCACTATTGATTCATTTTTTTTTTAATATTTTATTTATTCATTTGACAGAGAGAGAGATCACAAGTAGGCAGAGAGGCAGGCAGAGACAGAGAGAGGGGGAAGCAGGCTCCCCGCCGAGCAGAGAGCCCGATGTGGGGCTCGATCCCAGGACCTTGGGATCATGACCCGAGCCGAAGGCAGAGGCCTTAAACCACTGAGCCACCCAGGTGCCCCTATTGATTCATTTTTAAGAGACTTTTATTCTTAGCCCATATTCTCTCCACAGAACTTATCCTTGCCACACCATCCCACTAACCAATAATGAGGCTGTGTTCCAATCCTGTGTGGTACACACCTGTGTGCCCTTTCTCTGCCCTGTGAAGCCTGTCTACTTCTCTCACTCACTTGCCTTGCCTTTCCTTGGAACTGGTGGTTGGCTTCTCAACCTTGGTTAGACTGAGAAGGGCAATATGAAACCTTCTCTCTATGCCTCCAGGATGACTGGTGACAGTAGAACCAGATCCCACTTGTGGACCTAGATGGGGAGAAGGGAGAAGGAAGGCTTCTATGATTCCACAGACCTTCTCAATCCTTATTCTATCTCCTGCTTTTCTTCTATTCCTTTTCATCAACTTTTTATTCTCACCATTTTATCTCTTTTCATTCTTTTATTCTTCTGTGCATTTTTTAAAAAATAAACTAGCCTCTCTCCTGTCCCTTCCTGTTTTTAACTTTCTTATTTCCCATCTCTTCTTCCTATCTGTATCTTCAGATTACTTTTTCCTTCAATCTGTATCACACCTTTTCTTTTATATTGTCTCTGGGCTCTCATGTTCATCCACTCTGATTCAGTCACTGGATTTTGTCCCTTCCTTCACCTTTAGTCACTAGTCTCTAGTTCGAAAATATCTTTTTTCTTTCATTCTTCTTATTTTATGCAGTTCACTTGTTCAGGGGAGAACCAACTTCCAAACAACAAAATAAGTGAGTTTATTCTCAGATGAAAGGTCAGAAATTGATAGTACATTGAAAATGTTGACAAAGCTATAAAAAATACAGTACTACCTAGGGCTGCCAGATTTGGGGGTAGGGGAGAAAGTATGTATATATACAGTTCAGTCTGATTTTCAGTTTCAGCGAAACAATAAACGATTCTTAGTATAAATAAGCCCCATCAGTGTTGTTATTCTAAATTTTTGTGTGTATCTGAAAGACAAACTTACCTGTTTCCTATTATTTTCCCTGGCAAGCCAACCACTACTACATTTAGTCATATTATCAGCTAATAAATATCCAAACTGTGTGTCTAAATAGTATGCTAGACAATGAGAAAGCTATCACATGTGTATAAAATCAATCCCTGCCACAAAGAATTCACAAAGAATGTAAAGGGTTAAGAAGTTAAAAAAAAGGTAATATTTAGAAAACAATGCAAAATAGCATATAATTAAAATGTTTAACTTCCCAATTATAAGTCTAGTACAAGTTCAAGTACTGATCTGAGTGGAACAGCTCAGGAACAGTGTCTGAAGTGGAGGATGAGATATAGGCTTAAGAGATGAAATACAGGGGCCCCTGGGTGGCTCAGTGGGTTAAGCCGCTGCCTTCTGCTCAGGTCATGATCTCAGGGTCCTGGGATCGAGTCCCGCATCGGGCTCTCTGCTCAGCAGGGAGCCTGCTTCCCTCTCTCTCTCTCTCTATCTGCCTGCCTCTCTGCCTACTTGTGATCTCTCTCTGTCAAATAAATAAATAAAATCTTAAAAAAAAAAAAAAGAGATGAAATACACTCTCCAAGCAAACCAGAGAAACAAAGCATCCCCAGGTATTCCCCACGCTTTCCTGCCTCTGCCTTTTGATACTTTTCTTTTCTTCAATCTTACCTAGACTTCAAAGTACATTTAGTGCCATGTACTTCTTGGAGATCTTTCCTTCTTTAAGCTCTCCATAGCACCTCCACACGTCATCCACTGTACTCTCCATTGTTTCCTGGCTAATTTTGGACATATCTCCTAGGGATTATCTGCTTTTTGAAGGAAAATGCTCTGTCTGTGTGGAGCAACTATTCCCCACACTCTGATGAAATGAATAAATGAATGCATCTTGAACTATATGTGACTCTTCAGTGATAGTCCACAACTACCATCTTCACCACCTCTGGACTTCTTACAGGGAAAGTTGGGTACTTTTTCTTCTGGGCACTCATAGCTCTCAACACTTTTAATATATGCAGAATGTGCTCCTACATTGCAGCTCTTTGGACACATGTTAATTCCTTCTACTGGCCTGTGAGCCTCCTTCTACTGGCCTGTGAGCTACGCCCCTTTGGTCTTTGTAACTCCAGTGCCTTTTCAGTAAGTGCTAAAAAATGAGGTGGAAAAGACTGTCTAGGAGAAAAAAAAATCACTCTTTTTCTGTTTTACAGTAAGTTTGTTCTTATATTGATTAAAGTCATGTACTGTAAATTAATAAAAGTTATCTCTATTATACAGAGAAAACCCTATTTATAGTAAAATAAATTATAGGTGGCATATACTGCATCATGAAACAGGCCAAATTCTTTTTAGATGCATATAATTTAACTTCCCAGTTATAAAAATCTCTATTTGAGATGTGACCTCACTATAATTTGTTTTAATGTATACAGGAGACAAATATATTGCTTTTTTTTTTAAATAACTGTATTTTTATGGTAATATATTTACAAGAACACAGTCATTATTTATAGGGTTTGGGTCTATTTGGAATTATTGTTTGTAAATATTTGTTCTTGTCTATAGCAAAAAATTTTCCATGATGCTCTAAGTCCTTTCTACAAGCTTTTGTTAGCTGTATTTGGAAGATCTCCAGGCAGCACAAATTACTAAGAAACAATACAGGACTTCAAAAGCATGTTTATTTGCACTATAATGTGGAATTTACTCTCACACATAGGTACTTGGAGGCCTTTACTCTCATTCAAACAATAGGAGATTCTCCTGTAAGAAGTCTAATAATTCACTATGATTTTCTTCTTTTGCCTCTAAAGACTTTTTAATACTATACTTCTAGGGGTCAAAAAGAAAGGAGAAAAACCTAGTCAGGTATGATTAACTCCTTGTGCAGTACAGTGATGCTCAACCAGGCCTGCAGATCAGAATATGGAGATTTTTTTTGAAAGTCCCCATGCTGAGATCCCACCCCAGACCTGCTGAATCAGCATTCCCGCAGGGAGGCTCTGGGAATGAATATTTTCAGAAGTTGTATGGTGAGTCTGTTATTCAGCCACCATTTGAAACCACTACAGCAGCTATTATTCAAGGGGAATAATCTCCAGGAACTAGAAATATATTTTATTTTAGAAAATGATTAGAATTACGAAAAATACGGTTGATGTAATATACTTGCTTTTCACAAATTATATCTCTTCTTTTCAACTGCACTAATTATTCTGCATTTTGATTAGGCTTTTTCTTATTCATAGAAATAACTAAACAACTGACCTAATAGCACAGTTAATTATAATTATGACATCTCATCAGTTTGGCAACTGGTTATTTCTAACCAATTATTTTGATTATCTTTTAACAACCAAATATGATTGGCTATTCTGCAATTCCAACTACTTTTCAGGAGGCTTAAATAAAAAAAATTTTTGTCTTATTGACTTGGAATTTATTAAAAGAAAATCATTATCATGATAAATAGTGACAATTTTATATGTAAAAACAAACCAGCATATGTTATTGGTCTTCAAGTATCCCAAACCCTGTATCACAATTCAATCATGTTACACCATGCCTAATTCATGTATTTATGATATTTAGTATAAACTTCTATAAATCTATTTAATTTCCCCATTATTTTTTAAATACACCCTTAAAAAATAGATGATTTGCCTCCTTGCTAAGCCAGATAAACAATCCAACGGTCAACTCTAATTGAAATGAATCACATGAAAAAGTACACAGTAGAAGTACATAGCACTTTTTGGAATGGTCATAGAAAGTATTACTTTATGTAAATTTTCCTCTCTCAACTAAAACAAATGTACCCCTCTTTACAACTACAGTTTTTTCAAAATGTTAGAATGGACAAGAACAATAACTATTTCTGAACCTTGTGTCAAAATGTTTTTGAAGCAACTTTCATTAATATTTTTGGCATCCATTACATTATATTATTTAATTAACCTGGTTTCAAAAGAAATAAGGTCACTGTGTGCATTTAAATCTTGTTGAGATAATTCCATGTTCTTTTTGGATGGAAGAACATTACCCCCTCTAGTGGATGATGGCAAAACACATAGCCTTGATGGGTGGAAAAGGGACTAGGCTTTCTTAAACCATCATCATCTAATAGGTTGATGGATTAATTTCCCTAGTTCATAACTTCATTTCAAGCATATTGTCTTGGAAAAGGTGCTATGTCACCCATATTTCTTATATTAAGATGTATAACAGTATTTGGAATCTAACACAGTGCAACAAAGGACATGCAGATCATGCCAGGCATCCTGTTTCATATTGAGAATAGGTTTAAAGGTGCCATCTTAAAACGTTTACTTCTAATGAACAAAGCACCATAAACACATGATTTTTCTAGTCAGAGAAAAGAAAAAAATAGCATAAATGAAACTCACCTTAATTTTTTAACCTAGAAGTTTTAATCACAGGTATACCTAAAGTACATTTTTTTCTGTTCAGTTGAATGAGCCAGCCTTTTGACTCCAGCATCTTTGTTTATCTAGAAAGTTGTTTGGAACTTACTGTTTAAAATGTTCTTTTTAAAAATATTATTTATTTTTAAGTAAGCTCTATGCCCAATATGGGGTTTGAACTCATGACCCTGAGATCAAGAGCCACATGCTCCAGCAACTGAGCCAGCCAGCACCCCTCATTTAAAATTTTCCACTAAAAGACTCATTTGTCCTTAAAGTTGAGTAGCATAATATATGATATATATACCAGATACACACAGATTTGGGGCTGGTTTATTTTCTGGAATTCAGGTATTAGCAAATGGTCCATTAAGTTCTGCTCAAATATGGAGACTTAAGGTCATTCAATCTGCTTTGATAGTTGATTTTAACATCAGGTAAATAGAATAAACATATACCTGTTCAAGTGTAAACTAGTTTTACTTTCTCTATTTAAGTCATCAAAGCCAAGTTTCAAAGCCAGTGTCTCTGAATTTATTGTTCATTACATTTATCACTAGTAAAGTGAAGTTATCTTCAGTTGCCATATCCATAATAGATCTTTTAAAAACATGTAGCAAAAAAAAAAAAACCCATGTAGCAAATGGCTTTGAATTGCTCTTAATATTGTCCCCTTTACTAGGTCATATTTTATTGCTCCTTCAAATGTATTTTGAAATATTTGCAAACAAGACAAATTTTATTTCTACTTATATATATCCACCCTGAGGCAGCCCACATGAGTGAGGTTTATCTTTTATCCTTGGTAACCCCTCCATAGCCCCTTTATTATCATGGATGTGGCTGCCAAACAGGCAAAAATAGAGAAAAGAAGACTGTAAGCTCCTCTGATGGAAAGGTAAAATCCTCCATCAACTATCACCATAAGCTATTTATCAAAATAAATCTGAAAATACTTACAAAGCAATTACTAACTCTAGCAACTATCATGAGAGATTATAAAGAAATACATAAAGTCACTTTTACTTTTAAATAACTTAAAATGTAGTTGGAGGAAATATTAAAATTGCATAAAATAGAAGATTTAATAGCAGGTCACAAGTAGATTTTTTTTAAAAAACCCACATTTTTATAGTTGTTTCTCGGCTTTCAAAGAATCTATATACAAATTATTGCTTCCTTTCCCTTATCTACAAAGTAAAAATAAGACCTACCTATATCACATAATTGTTGGAAAATTTTAGTAAGATAACTTGTTACCTTGGGGTGCCTGTGTGGCTCAGTCAGTTGAGTGTCCAACTCTTGGTTTTGGCTCAGGTCATAATCCCCAGGTCCTAGGATAAAGCCCTGTTTCCAGCTCTGCATTCAGCAGGGAGTCTCCTTGTCTCCCTCTCCCTCTGCCCCTCCCCACCAATGTTCTCTCTCTCCAAAATAAATAAATAAATAAATCTAAAAAGATAACAATGTTACCTTATTAAAACTAGCAGGGGTGCCTGGGTGGCTCAGTGGGTTAAGCCTCTGCCTTTGGCTCAGGTCATGATCTCAGGTCCTGAGATTGAGCCCACATCAGGCTCTCTCCTCAGCAGGGAGCCTGCTTCCCCCTCTCTGTCTGCCTGCCTCTCCACCTACTTGTGATCTCTCTCTCTCTCTCTGTCAAATAAATAAATAAATAAAATCTTAAAAAAAAATAAAAACTAGCAAAAGGAGTGCCTGGGTGGCTCAATCTGTTCAGCATCAGCCTTTAGCTCAGGTCATGATCCCGGGGTCCTGGGATCAAGCCCACATAGGAATCCCTACTCCACAGAGAGCCTTCTTCTCCCTCTCCCTGTGCCGCTCCCCCTGCTTGTGCCTTCTCTTGCACACGCTTTCTCTCAAATAAATAAGATGTTTAAGGAAAAAAAAACTAGCGAAGTGTTTGGTACATAACAAGGAGGCAATAAACATTAGTCCCCTTAATCCTCGTGACCTTCGGCTCAGGTCATGAAAACTCTACAAGATTGGGAGTTTGTATATTATACAACTTCATTTTACAGTTGAAAATCAGACTTCTACAAGTTCCAAGAATGGTCAGAAGCAGCACAGAGCTCAAATCTATAGTTCTCTCTCTTTCTCTCTCTCTCTGTCTCTCTGTGTGTGGATAAACCATTATGAGTAAATATATGGAAGTGGAAAAATGAAGAGGGTTAAGGAATGGTGATTAAACCTTTCTACTGAAATAGAAGCCTTAAGATGTGTGGTTACACATAGGATGTTTGAGGACAAATTTAATATTAAGTTAAGGAGTTTAGATTTAATCTGAAGCTTAGCAGGGTTAAAGGTCTGCTGTAGCACAAATTGTAATTGAGGTACAACAAGGGCCTGAAGCTAAATTTTAGAAGTCTTTACACTACACCAAAGGCAGGAACAATATGATCAAAATAATGTTATAATGACAGTTTTCAGTATAGATACAAGGGAAGGAAAGGCTGAAGACAGAGAGATCCATTCAGTTGTTGACACATTAGCTGAGATTGAGGTGGAACATAGGGAAAAAGGAAGGGATTGTCAAAGAATGAAAAGAATATGGCCAAAAATACAAAATGGGATTTGAGAAGGAAAACTGGAATGTATAGTCAAAGGTGATTTTGTGGTTTCTTATGTCTGTTACCATTTACAAAAATAGGGGAGTTGGCTTGATCAGGAAGCTGAAGTTTTCAATTTTAGATCTGCTGAACATATGCATCTTAATATGTTGAGCAGTTTCTTTGGGAGAGTACTTGGATCCTGCTACTAAAGCATTAAGCGTATAACATTTTTTAAATGCTAAGGAAAACTTATTCTCAGCCAATGAAATCATGGACTCTAGGGAATCCTGTATTTCTGAAGTCAACTTCCCTTTTTCAAGGCAGCTTTTGCACACTTCATCAGTTGTGGTTGGGGTTGGACACCTGTGGGCACCACCAGCGCCAGCTTTAGGCAAAACTGTGAAGTAGCAGAGTCAGATTTGGCGAATCTCTTTCCTTTTTCTGTGCCTCTTTCCTGCCTTTGGGTCCTCTCACCAGCTCGGTGTTCTGCTGCCAACTGGGGCTGAGCTACTCAAGGGCGACTCAAGATTTCCATCACCTAGAGGAGTGCTTGGCATGCAGAAGGTACTCCCTAAATTCCAGTTGTAGGAATCAATGAGATAAGTGAAAGAATGAAAAATACTGATGAATGAATACAATAGGCCTGATAAATTCATTCTTTCCAAGATCAGAGGTATTTAATTTGGCCATCCCTCCCCAAATTATCTCCACTGAAAAACAGCCACATGAAAAAGTATTCTGTACTCCAAAGGAAGGAATTATTCCTGATAGATTTCGGACAACAGTGGAGACTGAATTTTGAGAGCAAGGGCCTCTGCTTACAACTTTAAGTCATATGATAAAGACAATCATCCACAAATAAGATTGGCTTCTTTTGATAGTAGCCCTCATCTTGGTTGTCACCCACTATTTAATAGCTATTGGTGAAAAGAAATTATATTACAAGAAATGAAAATTCTGTACAGTGGGTAGTATTAATTCAGTATCACTATCTGGGCCTAAAATATAGCTTTATCTCTATCACCCTTCTTATAATAGGCAACCTAAACATCAGGTTGAATGTGAATGTTGGTTTTGTCTCATGTCTACACAGTATGCCAGGAGGCTCTGTTAGAGTTGCCAAGTTGCATAGGGACCGTCAATATGATAATTTAATTTGGACTTCAGTTGCTTCAGTTAGTCATTGAGGACAGGGCCTTGACTAAAACTGGAACCAAATTTCAAGGGCTGGTGGTGGCACTGTACGTAGAAATAAATTATAATGTTCATGGTCACTGATTTTTATTGCTTTCATTTAAACACTGAAGTAATGTTTCTTGTAATCAGCAGTGAATAGATGCATAATAAATATTTGGAAACATAGTTCTAATGGATAGCCTGAGATTCCATGTCTCAGAATCCCTCTAATTTTGAATTTGTGTAGACACAAATTCTAGACATTGCAGGAGAATGACTTTACCAGCAATTTTCAACAATGACTTCTCTCGGAGTTTTTGGTAACTTCTGCTTGTGGCTACGCATCTGGCCAACAACAGGAAACACTGTCAAGAGAATAGAAAGAGCTCTAACTAAGTGTTCTGATTCACTGTAGAATGTGAGTGAAATTATCCTGTTATGTCAGATTTTAATGGCATTTCTGGGGGACTGTCTAGTTGTTACTACTTACTGATTAAAATAAGTTCATGTTATTTATAAAAATCTATGTAATATTAGTATCCAAACATGGATGAGTTAGATTTTCTGTTTAAAAAACAAAACAAAACAGGGACGCCTGGGTGGTTCAGTGGGTTAAGCTGCTGCCTTTGGCTCGGGTCATGATCCCAGCGTCCTGGGATCGAGTCCCGCATCGGGCTCTCTGCTCGGCAGGGAGCCTTCTTCTCCCCTCCCCTCTCTGCCTGCCTCTCTGCCTACTTGTGTGATCTATCAAATAAATAAATAAATAAATAATATTAAAAAAAACAAAACAGTACACAAGTATGAATGGTAAACATGGTAATTTGTGGGTCTTATAACTCACAAAGTATATAGCACTACATTCTTTATATTTATTTGTATTTTAAATGTGTTTAATAGAACTGGGTAAATTACAATTTTTGTATCCTCAAGTATAACAAGATATTAATTAATGAAATCATAACCATAAATATCAGAATACAATTTCTCAATATATTTTAGATACCTTTTAGAAATGTATACCATTTTGGAGCGCCTGGGTGGCTCAATGGGTTGGGGCCTCTGCCTTCGGCTCAGGTCATGATCTCAGGCTCCTGGGATCGAGCCCTACATCGGGCTCTCTGCTCAGCAGGGAGCCGGCTTCCCCTTCTTTCTGTGGTTGCCTCTCAGCCTACTTGTGATCTCTCTGTGACAAATAAATAAATAAAATCTTTAAAAAAAATAAAATGCATATCATTTTACTTAATCTATGCAGTTTTTAGATCTGAGGTTTTCTTATAATACTTCCTATGACAAAGCTTGCAGAAGTAATTGAAGTTCATGTGACTTGTTAAAGATGGTTTGATGAATTTCAGAAACTATGTAAATAAAATAAATTAATAGAACTTGAAGCGCATTTAAGTTAGTGATCTTGTTTTACAAAAACTTTAAGACCTAGAGTTTGTGTACCCCAAACCCTAGAGTTTGTGTATCTGTAATACAGATACATGTATTAAAGATTCCAAAAACACCATATGGACTTACCTATTTAAAAATGGTTCTAAATTGTTATTCAAACATTAATTTTTTAAAAAATGATTTTATTTATTTATTTGAGAGAGAGTGAGAGAGAGCTGTGGGAGAGGGGCATGGGAGAGGGACAAGCAAGACTCTGTGTTGAGTGCTTGAGCCCTAGATGGGGCTTGATCCCACAACTTTGAGATCATGACCTGAGCGGAAATGGGAGATGCTTAACCAACTGAGCTACCCAGGCACCCCTCAAGTATTATTTTTTTTTAAACATAGCAAGCTATGTGGCTTTTTATGGACTTGAATATTCAGTAGAACATATTTAATTTCATTTAACATGGGGCTCATATAATAAAAAGTTCAGTGTTTAAGTACTGCTTGTAGTGACATCTATGAGAGGTCTTTAGTGTCAACATTCCAATGCTCAATTGTCACTGTTACACAAACATAGGAGGTATTTTTTTATGTTGAAATCTACTGATCAGGCCCTTTATAACATTAAAAATAAGGAACACAAATAAGAAAAAATACATATTTAAAGAGAAAATTCAGTTATCTGCATTACAAATTTATATTTTTAAAAAAGAGCCTAATTTACTGATAAGTAAAACAAATAAAAATGCTTTTCAGTTTTTATGGCTAGTTAAATGCGAGAAACATTGTGCATGTGTGTGTGTGTGTATTTAGAGAAAGAGAGGGAATGTAAAAAAGTAAAAATCATGGGAGGAAATAAAAATATAAAGAAAATTAGGGAATTCAGTAACTTGGAGAAGGACCCACAGAAGAGACTAAAAAAAAAATGACCAACCCACATTAACAAACATTCAAGGAATAATATTTTCATGTACTGTTTTAGGCCATTGCTAAATGGACTTAAAAACCATACTGTAATTTTGTACCCTTGGGCATAAACAGGTAGATTGCACATAAGTATTTTTCCACCCAGATGAACTAGCTCTGAAAGCACTGGAGGCTGTAAGGAGCTAATGGAACTGAACTCCCCAATTCTTCTTACCATTAATTAATTAACTAGTTAATTAATGGTGGTCTAAGAAAAATGATGGTCTAAACTTTGACTTTGAAGTTGGAAATTAAGCTCATGCAAACCTGGAAATGTTCATCTCTCTCAGCCTGCGGTGCAAGCAGAGAGAACTCACCCTGTGTATGCCTTCTTCCTAGAGCTATCCCTTTGTAGCAGAATATTTTTGCACTGGTTCCTCAAACCCTTACTTTGTCCCACTTTGTCCCTCTCAGGCCACTGTACTTATCAGGTCACTTTTTATCCAGGGTCAGAGCATAAGCGGGAGAGCTAGACTTTAACACGCGTAATTGTTGTGATATTGTTGTTCGAATGTGTGATGGTGACCTTGAAGTTAATCTCAAAATCAGCTGTGAAAATACTCTCTAGAAAAGGTTGAAATATTGACATTTCTTGTAAAAAAGTCTAGTAGGACTGTGCCTTCAGTAATCTTTAGAATTATTTTAATTAGCTTTGCCTACTTCCTAATTTGCTAGCTGCCTATTTCTTATTTTATTTTAGCAGATATTTTTAACCTAGAATCTATTTAAAGTATTAAGATAGGCAAAGAGTGGAAAATCATTACCGGAACGTTTGGTTGTTTAAAAAAAAAAAAGAAGAAGAAGAAGAAGAAGAAGAAGAAGATTTGCATCACTTTTTTTTTTTCTTTTTCTTTTTTCCTTCAAGGGATAGTGCTAACAACTTTTCAGAAATTCTAATAATGTTCCTGGCCAATTCAGGGTTGATAAGGTGTGGTAAACATTTCATGGATCAAGCAAGGGGTCTCACATGTTTCTGCCATGGGACTTCACACCCATTTTAAAAACAGAGTAGAAAACACCTCTTAAGTGAGAGTAGTATTGAAAATAATTCAATTTTCCATCTCTAAACGTTATAACTAAAAAGATATCATGACTGAACCACAGTCGCTCACTTTGAATGTGGCTACTTTGCCAATTCCTTTTCCAAATGACAATCTACTGCTTTCTATCCTTCTGTTCAATGGTTTCAGTGAGTGTTGGTGTTTTCATTATGTACTCTAAGGGACTAATTTATTACACTTAAAGCTTTAATTTTTAAAATTTCTAGGTAATAATTTTTCAACCATTGATACAAACTAAATTCATAACCATTCACTGTCATATGTAGGAGATTGTATTATTCTTCCCACCTATAGCTCCCATGTAATGTAAATCCATGTTCTTTGCCTTGTAACTTCTCATGTCCTTCCAGGCAGCATGTACTATTCTGTCACACTGTTGGTCTGGCTAAATGATTGGCTTTGGCCAGTGGAATGTGAATGGACATGATGTATGATACTTCTGAGCAGAAACCATAAACATATTTAGATGATTTAATCTGGCCTCTTGTATTGCTGTCTCTGCCATGAAAACAGCATTTCTAGACAAAGACAGCCCCGCTAGCTTTGGTTCTTTAGTGGGATGTGAGGATATATAGAACAGACCTGAAGAGACCTGGGAAGGTTCTATCTAGCAGAGCCACAGCCAACTGACAGACCCATGAACCAAGAATAAATGTTCGATGTTGAAGGCCACTGAAATTTTGGGGATGTTTGTTATCATAGAAAAAATGCTTAATAGACCATACCATAAAACAAAACAATACAAAATAAACAAACAAAAACACTAGTGATTCGAGTTTGTTTGTTGAAAGAACGGAGGGGCACCTGGGTGGCTCAGTAGGTTAAGCATCTACCTTCGGCTCAGGTCATGATCCCAGGGTCCTGGAATGGAGCCCCATGTCATCGGGTTCTCTGCTCAGCAGAGAACCTGCTTCCCCTTCTCCCTCTGCCTGCAGCTCCCCCTGCTTGTACTCCCTCTCTCTGTCAAATAAATAAAATCCTTAAAGGAAGGAAGGAAGGAAGGAAGGAAGGAAGGATGGGAGGGAGGGAGGGAGGAAGAGAGGAAGAAAGAAAGGAAGGAGAATGGTAGCACCACAAAGTAGGGTAGAGATAAGAGTACGACACAGCTAGACAAAGCTTTGGGGTAAGTTTCAATGGTGTGTTCTGCAGCTTACTCACTTTGAACTTTGGATACTATATTAGTTTTCTTCTGCCACTTAAAAACTATCCCCAAACTTAGAAGTTTAAAATAATAAACATTTATTATGCCACAGTTTTTGCGGATCAAGAATCCAAGTATGCCTTAGGTGGTCTCTCTGGCTCAAGGTCTGTCATGAGGCTGCAGTCAAGCTGTTCGTCTGAGTGTGGTCCCAGCCATAGGCTTGACTGGGGGTAAAGAGGGAGGATCTACTTCCAAATTACATGTTGTTGGCAGGCCTAGGTCCCCTGCCACATGAATTTCCCCATGGAGTTGCTTTAACTACATGGCAGCTATTTTCCATCAGGACAAATGATTCAAAAGAAAGCAAGGCAGAGCACTCAAGATGGAAGCTGTGGTCTTTTATAATCTAATGTGCAAAGTGACAATCCATTAGTTGTGTCTTATTCTGTTCTTTAGAAGTCAGTCAGTAGTCCAGTCTACTCACAAGGGGAGAGGAACCAGGAGGCAGAGATTGTCAAGAACCATTTTATAGGCTGCATACCAATCAACAGCACTGGAACCCTCTGAGCCTCAATTTCCAAACATGAAAAATGGGTATAATTGTGCCTACCCAGCCTACCTTGCAAAACTCTTCACAGGTCAAATGAGCAAAAATATGTAAAAGTGCTTTGTAAATTGTGTAGTATTATACAAATGTAAGATGTTTTTGTTTGTCTGGGTCTTACAAGAGGCAGAAGCCCAGATGGTATTAAGGTGCAAGGATTTTATTAGGGGAAACATCTATAAAAAGAAATGAAGGGGCACCTGGGTGGCTCAGTGGGTTAAAACCGCTGCCTTTGGCTCAGGTCATGATCCCAGGGTCGTGGGATTGAGCCCCACATCGGGCTCTCTGCTCTGCGGACAGCCTGCTTCCTCCTCTCTCTCTGCCTCTCTGCCTACTTGTGATTTCTGTCTATCAAATAAATAAATAAAATCTTAAAAAAAAAAAAAGAAATGAAGAGGAAAGCAGTGGGATCGGGGGGCTCTTGTCAGATCACAACTGATGGTTAGTGGGGAAAGAAAAAGTGTTGTGTAGAAGCTTACTATGCTGTCTACGGAAAGTTAGGCAAGGTTTTCTCAAACCAAAGAAGCCTGTCAAAGACTCCCATATCCCCCAGGACATAGTCTGCCTTGGTATCACTACCATACTCAGTCATGAGCTATGAGCAGCCCAGGGGAGGTTGAGCCTTGGTGCCAACATGGTGATGGCTTCAATCTCATCAATAAGGTTAACTGGGTTCCATTCTTGTTTTCTTTGTTTGAGTTCTACCTTGGCACCTTTTCTAGTATTTTTACTTCTAGAACGGAGGCCATTGAAAAGGCTGCCAGGGGCCTACAGACAAATGCTTATCTGAATTTCCTCCCAATGCTCTTGCTCAATCTGTTGGAACACCCCCAACCCAGGCCGAACATCTTTGGGTCTGACTGCTGGACTGTACCACCATCTGTTAAATATCACCACACCCTCTGGACACCATGCTCTACCCATGAGCCTGAACTTCCTCCTTACACCTGTATTCGGGTCTGTTCTCTCAGGGATCATCTCCATTCTAGGAGGTGGTTTTCATTATAGCTCTGGATCCCTCTCAGGCTATTTCTTTGGCCTGTGGTTGTTAATAATAGTTGGAACCAAATTTCTTGCGTTTTAATTCTTACTCTGCCACTCTCCTCTTAAGTTCTATGGCATCTGGTAAGTCACTTAAACTATGTCATTATAAAACAGGGATGATGACAGTACTTATCTTACAAAGTTTTATTGCTTTGTTTGTTTTGTAAAGTGCTAAGACAATGCCAGACACATAGAAAGTATTCTGTAAATGTTACCTATTATTATTACCTCAAAGACTTCCCAATGTTTGTACAAACAAAAATACACTATGCCAGTTAGAGCCCTGCTGTGTTTGTATTTGTGTCAATTCTGTTTCATATTAAGGATCAGGAAATAAATAATTATGGGAAGAGAGAGGGATGAGAAGAGAGAAAAAGAGAACACTTTTATGTGCTTCTTATAACTTCTGAAAGCCTTATTAGTTCACTCCTAGGCTGACTGTGCTTACCTATTTGATCTATATTGTGCTCTAAGCCTCCGTTGATTTAACTCCTCATCTACTTTTTCAACTTTTGTTGGTTGATTTCATTGGCTAACTGCTTCGTATGGTTTGGTTCTGGGTCTTGCTACCAGGCTTTGCCTCCTAATATCAAGTTCCTATTACCAGGTTTTGTGTCTGAACTCAGCTTCAATCCTAGTCAGAGAGATTGGGGAGGCAGGGATTAGGACACAGCCAGCATTCATTTTTAGCTGTTTTTGTGCAATTTGGTCCCTTCCACCTCTGCTTCCACAATAGGTTTGTTTTCTTAATTGGTTTGTTACTATCTGAAACGGGACCATCAATAAGAAAAAACAGTGTAGAATTTGTTTTAGAAAAGATGGACGTGCTTTTGCTGGTCCAATTTGTTACCCTCCCACCCTCCCTCCATTCCTTCCTTTCTTTCTTTCCTTTTTTATTGTATTATTATTTTTTCATTATACCTGTTCCCAAAGGCACTAATTCAGTATTGTATTTAGGTTTCCAGAACAGTGAATGGAGAGGTTTAATTAAAAAGACTTTCAGAAACAGCCTTGTAGCTTAACATAGAACTTCCACTGCCTCCTTCTCCTGCACAGTTGTGCTCTCCTCTCTGCTCCTTTTATCACTTCATTATCTCAAGCCAAATGTTGATTTGGTCAATTTCCTGTTTGAGTGTAAGCCAATCCCTTGAAGTTATTTCAGTATTGTGGTTCTTAAAACACAAGGTTTCCCTGTTATATTTCCACCATTTTAACACCTCATCTATTGTTTCTTTTTTTCTTAATGACAAGCACCAATGGATATTTTCAAGTCTACCACTTAATAACTCCATGTGTTTTTGATACCCTGAACTCCACTGGTCTGTGTTGACAGTGACTAATCCTCAGAACTGTTAAAACAGTCTTGTGCAAATAGAGGTACATCAGAGGAATTTTTTATATGAAAACTTTATTTAGGGAGCCACTTTCTTTCCTGTATTTTCTTATTCAAACTTTCCATTTCAACTTGTTTTGAAATACTGTCAAACTACATAAATCAGAGTTTCCTTTTTCAATTTCATTAATATAGCCTGATAAAATGGAACCAAAATTCTTGATTGAACATTCTTCAAAACTGGTTATCCTTGATAAAAAAGAACAACACCTAAACCTTTTGTCAATTTCAGAGCTATAAAGAAAGGTCACTGTGTTTACTCTCCTTACTTTATGTCTGGGGACAACTAGGGGTCATAGAGGTTATGCTATTAGTCCAAGATCGTCCTTTTAGTTCATTGAAAAAATGATATTTTCCCTCCCGTAGGTGAAGTCCCTCAAGTTAAAGCATGACAATGTCTTTACTGGTCTTTTTAATTCTTTTCTTTACTGGTTTGTTTTCAAATTCAGTAACTATAAGTTAGTTTTTAAAATCTGATTTATTTAAATATAATTTCCTATGCTGTAAAGTTAATGAATTTTAAGTGTATACTTTGGAAAGTTTTGACCAATTAATACAGTCATATAACCACCACCATAACAGAGATATAGAACATTTTCATTACTTCTCAAATTCCCCTCATGCCCCTTGCACTAATGGCCTGACTCATGGTGGTACCTTTTTTTTTCTTTCACTATAGTTTTGCCTTTCCTGAAATTTCAGAGAAATGGTATCTTACAGCATATAGTTTTATATGTCTGGATTTTTCACCCATGTTTTATACATCTGTAGTTTGTTCCTTTTTGTTACTAAATAATATCCCATTGTATAGATATACCATAATTTGTTTATCTATTTGCCAGCTGATGAACCTGGTTGTTTCCAGTTTCTGGTCACTATGAATAAAGCTGTTATAAATATTCATATTCAAGTTTTTGTGCAATCATATGTTTCCAATTGTCTTCAGGAAAAACTTAGATGTGGGATTATCGGTTTGTCCATTAAGTGAATACTTAGCTTTATAAGCAACTGCCTTCTGATGGTACCATTTTACCTTCCCACCAACTATGTGTGAAAGTTCCAGTTGCTCTGCATTTCTGCCAACACTTAATATGGTCAGTCATTGTCAGCTGAGTCATTTTAATTGGTACACAGTGGTATCTCAGTGTGGTTTTAACTTCCCTAATAAATAATAGCATTGAGTGCCTTTCATGTGCTTCTTTTTCATCAACATATTTTCCTTAGGGGAAATGTTTATGCAAATCTATTCTTTATTTTAAAAAAATGGGTTGTCTTCTTATTAAGATTGAAATTATAATATCATTGTTGGTGACAAATGGTAGATATGTTGTGGTGAGCACAGCGTAATGTGCAGACTTGTCAAACTGCTATGTTGTACACCTGAAACTAATGTAATACTGTGTGTCAACTATACAGAGAGCCCCACATCGGGCTCTCTGCTCAGCAGGAAGCCTGCTTCCCCTCCTCTCTCTCCCACTCATGATCTCTGTCTATCACATAAATAAATAAAATCTTTAAAAAAATAAAAATAAAATAAAAATTTTTAAAAAAGAGAATTCTTCATGTACTCTGCACATTAGTTTCTTCAACAGACATATAATTTTTAAAAATTTTCTCCCAGTCTGCAACTTAACCTTTCAGTTATTTTTTTTTTAAGATTTTATTTATTTATTTGAAAGGGAGAGAGAGAGAGATCACAAGTAGGCAGAGAGGCAGGCAGAGAGAGTGAGGGGGAAGCAGACTCCCTGCTGAACAGAGAGCCTGATGTGGGGCTTGATCCCAGGACCCTGAGATCATGACCTGAGCCGAAGGCAGAGGCTTTAACCTACTGAGCCACCCAGGCGCCCCACCTTTCAGTTATTTAACAATATCTTTCAAAGAACAAAGATTTTAATTGATGAAATCCAATTTATCAAATTTTCCTTTATGGTTTATGATTATTGTGTCCCGCCTAAGACATCTTGCCTAACTTAAGATCTGAAAAACTCTCCCTTATGTTTATAGTTTTAGGTTTTGCCTCTATGTTTATGATCACTTTGAATTAACTTTTGTGTGTGTTTTGGAGTCCATTTTGAATCTTCAGTCCTCTCATCACAGCACTGCACTCTGCTGATTCTGTCACTTGCTTTATCTTCTGCTTAGACCGGCCTCTTCTGATGATGCTACTCCCAGGTCCCCAGACACCTCACACCTAGATTCCTGAAGTCTGCCCATAGGTGGTTTCTTCATGTGATCAAATTACCCCCCTTCAAAAAGTTTATCCCGATCATAAAACTTCACTCTACACATAAGTGTCTATTCCCCAATACCTGCTTGTTACAGAGCTTAGGGAACTACCCACAGCCAATTCCATTTAGTGAAACTACAAGACCCTAGTTGAAAAAAAAAAAGTTATAGGATAAATGTCTTTTTAGTTAAAGTTGACTAGACCCCAAAGAAGGTTTAAAATATGTCCTTCTTGGGCACCTGGGTGGCTCGGTGGGTTAAAGTCTCTGCCTTCAGCTCAGGTCATGATCCCAGGGTCCTGGGATTGAGCCTCACATTGGGCTCTCTGCTCAGCATGCAGTCTGCTTCCTCCTCTCTCTGCCTGCTTCTCTGCCTATTTGTGGTCTCTGTCTGTCAAATGAATAAATAAAATCTTAAAAAAAAAAAAGAAGCTTTAAAAAAATATGTCCTTCTTCTTCTATTCAGGGAAAATGCTATTATTTCAAATAGAAGATACTCTTAAAGATGCATTGACTTAAGTCTCATTTATGAAAGCTAAATCTTTGGGGATCCCATTCAGCCTTGTCCCCTTCATTTTGTTGAACATCCATAGCCTATCAGTGAGGGTCCAAACTAGAAGAAGTGGGAGTACTCCTTATAGAGACTTGGCGGTTTTGCAATATACAGCTAAATCTCTCTTATCACAAGTAGGAAGGGAGACAGAGCACCTCCATTCCCAGAGGGTGAGAGGGGAATCTACACCCAAGCATACATCCCTGTGCTCTTAAAATACATTAGTTTTATAAGATGCATTTTGACTTGAGGAGGAGTCCATGAAACCATAGCAGATGTCCCATAGTTGGCCATCTTTTGGAGAAAGTGGTTCTAACTTTACTCCTCTCCCAACTTTGGTTGCTATTGCTCAAGCAGTTTCTCGTGGAGAAGCAGAGACAGCCATGGTCACCACCACGGTAAATTGTAGTGAGAGAGGAAGCCACCACATAAAAGCCGGCAGGAAGCAACTCATCCACCTGACAGGTGCTTATCAACCACTTACCCAAGGAGGGCCCCCATGTCTAGCATCCCCAAAACAATTGCTGAATTTCAGAAATGTGAGATGGGTGGCTCACTTCGTTCAAGGTTGTTTTCTGAAGCAAATTAGGATGATCTCATGACTTCTTTTCACGTCTACCACCCCTCTCAGAACCAGGAGAACTGTGATAGAAGCAGTTGTTCTGTGTACCTTGAAAAGACTTTCCATCACTGGATTCTCAAATCTTAAGGTTATCTGCTTGGACAGACAGAATACTACTGTAAAGCAGGGTTGAAGATTACATTTAAACAAATAAAAAAAAATCTGATTCAATCTGCAGAACTATAAATCTACATGTATCTATTTTAAAGAAACAAAATTATATTAAGTGAACATACCTGGAACGGCCTCAAAAGATCTTGTTTCCTTTTAATACAGACATTGGAACACAGGGATCCCGTTCTCTTATGTTCTTCTCTGACCATTATTTCCAAGCACTTTTCAAGTATTCAATAAATATTATTAATCTCCCCTGAGGTACACAGATCATAAACACAGACTGTTACTTAACCTGGAGAAAATGAAGAATAAATAATCCTAAAGCTTTGATACTCATACATTGTTATTTTTCTGTCTCTAGAGCAGAACTACTTATACACAGTTAATTCTATGTAAAATTAGTAGACACTCCTACAACATGACACTATAACCAATTTCCTTCCAGCAAACCTGAGCACGAGCCTCTGTAGCTGAGTGAAGATGAAATTCTTGCCATTTGAATGCCTGGGACTTAATATTTTTATACTAACTGGCTATTAGTTAATATAATTATCTAAGGCAAAATTGTATTTCTTCTTTCACATTAGTTTTATTGTGAGCAAAGGGAAAAAGAACATTATTCTAAACTTTTCAGCACTTTGTCTTTTAAAATAAAGAGTAAAACCATGTCAGAGTGAAATATTGTGATTCAGTGAAAATAATATAAACATCAGATGTATGTGTTTGTGTGTGTGTGCATATAAAATCACCACCAAAAAACACCAACAACAAAAAACACCCCAGGATCAATCAGTTAACATTAATATATTTGAATGTTGAAATTTAGTAGACCATGGATTAATTAAATTGACATAGCATCTCCAGAGTTTGTTAGTATGATTGTTCTAAGTTAGGCTACAAAAAGACAGAGGGATTAATTAAGCCTTATATTGGATAAGATTAGAGCACAAATTAAAAGGCTCCTAACTGTAAGTCCATAAGGAGCACTTACTAGTTGAAGGTCACGCTGCTGGTCACACGGCTCAATTACTCACTTTAAACTGTAAACTAACTAGACTACGGTGAGTCAGGCTTGTTTCCTTTCTCTTCTCTTCTGGCCTCCCCGGGGGGCTTCTCAATTCAAAGAAACTCCAGGAGAAACAGGCCGCTTACTGTGAATAATCCGAAACAATCTATAAATTCAAAAGCAGTTGAAATTCCTAGAAGAGATTGAATGTTAGAAGAATAAACGGGTTAGTATTTTAAAAGACAGAACTGCCCTTGTTTAATATCAAGGGAGTGTTAGCGGGACACAGGTTTTACAGTAACTTTCATTATTTATGTAGCAGGCTGTATCACTCTACACTTCAGGAAATGGAGTCCATGCACTCAGTCCAAGCAAATTTTAAAACAGAGGGGTTCTTTTTCTTTCTTTCTTTTTTTTTTTTTTAAACATAACAATAGCAACATCTGTAATTAGTAGTTATCTACTTCTGCCACAATAAGACCAAGTACATGGAACTCTTACTTAGAAACATTTAGACAAATTCAATCTATTGCTCTAAGAGGGAAACATTACATATATTTGGACAAATTCAAAAGCAGAAACTTTGTAATTTGTCAGAAATGAGAATGCTACAGGGAAAGAAAAAGGAATTGTTTTTACACTAGACTATTCTAACTTAAATACTTGGTTCCAAATATATCACTTTTTAAAAATGGAGATAATACCCTTCTGACCCTCAAATCTACTTCCAATAATAAAGAAAGACGGTCATATGTTTGGAACATCTTTCTTTTTTTTTTTTTTAAGATTTTATTTATTTATTTGACAGACAGAGATCACAAGTAGGCAGAAAAGCAAGCAGAGAGCCTGATGCAGGGCTCAATCCCAGGACCCTGAGATTGTGACCTAAACCAAAGGCAAAGGCTTAACCCGCTGAGCCACCCAGGTGGCCCTGGAACATCTTTCAAATGACTTTGACTTCCAAGGACACCATCAAAGTTTTAGCTTCACAAGGATTAACATCTTTGAATATTCATCACCGGAAGAGAGAAAGGAGAGGGAAATGCCAAATTCTGCCTTTATTTTTTAAGTTTGTACAATGTAAGTACTATTCCTCAAGCCAACAGAAAAAGTTACATACAAGTGGAAACCAAACTTCTAATAGATATTAAGATTTTACTTTGTATAAAATATCATTAGTGGAAAGACAAGCAAAATATAATTCCTATTCTAATAGAGCTTACAGTATCACTAGAAGTATATAAATGTTAAGGATAAATCAAAATGTTAATTTTATAGGAATAGGTACAAGGCATTTAATAATATAAAAGAGATTTCCCATTTAATTGGAGGTATCAGAAAATGTTTTAAAAACTAATAATTAATTTAAAGGATACATACTTCCGACATGCAAATGTAACAAAAGGAGCATGGGCAAAAGCAGAACAAGCCAATGACCAATGGGAAAAATTCTGTTCAGAAACAGGGTTGGGTCCAATTTGGTTGCCAGAAGGATAAGAAGGAGGGAAAAAAACATTGGCAAAAATTTGCAAAAGTAGTTTGAGACCAAATCTAATTTTGAAGGTCATTCCACAGAGTTTTTCTTAACTTTGTAGGTCATCAGGAGATTGTGTTCTGAACAACTGCATGGAGAACCATTGTCTATTAATGAAATTTAGTTGAATTGAGGATTTGCCATACTGCATAGTATGAATATGGTAAGGTAGAGATTAACCAGAAATGCTATTAAAAGAAAGAGAAATAAATTTAATATGCACTTATTATCAAGAAGGGCTATAACAAGTATTATCTAACAAACAATGTTAGCAATTAATCTTTAATGTACTGGAGATAAATAAGACTCTGTGAAGCAGGTTAATTTATTTAGTGATGTAGCCTTACTGTCTACAATTATTGTCTGGTAGCATAGCAGGGGCCCATGTTATGTAGAACTCTTTTGCGGGAATTACTGAAGCTATTCTATGGCTAGGCTGATGCCTAGGGCCACTTCATAAAACACATTAACATTCTTCTGCTTTAATAATCCTTGCTGTGTGAAAAGAATGCAGTGCTGTGGTCTCTGGTGAACACGTTCTGGGTAAAATCCTTTTACTGGGTACATGTGCAAGTAGAGTTTTCTCTTATTCAGGCAAGAATAGAACCTGTTAGACTTCCTAATTTTCATAATACAAGATTAGCTTTACTACTTGCTATGTGCTATCCAAAGGATCTGTTGCAGATCAGCAGTGAAGGTACCATTACTCCAAGTTCTTGCTACAGAAAAATTCCTTGACTGTTTTACCCTGTGCCTATCAAAGCCTGGCAGAAGAAATTGTTTTTAGGGATACTGGCTTGGGGAATGATCTATCAAGTTACTCCTTTAGGAATTCCAAAAATTTCGGAGTTCAAATTACCAATAGAGACCGTGTATTTAGACCACATCACTTTTGCCCTCAACAGAATGATCTACATTCTGGGTTCACTCTTGGTGTGGTACATACTATGGGTTTTGACTAATGGCGTGTATCTACCATTATAGTATCATGCAGAATAGTTTCAGTAGCCTAAAAATCCTCTGTGCTCTGCCTCTTTATCCTTCCCTCCCTCTAACTCATGGCAACCTCTGATCTTTTTACTATCTCCAGTTTTCCTTTTTCCAGAATGTTATGTAGTTGAAATTTTACAGCACGTAACCTTTTCAGATTGGCTTCTTTCACTTAGTATTTGCATTTAAGCCTCCTCTCTATCTTTTCATGGCTTGATAACTCATTTCAGTACATAGCACGGTTTATTTATCCACTCACCTACTGAAGGGTATCTTGGTTGCTTCCAAGTTTTGGCAATTATGAATAAAGATGTTATAAACATCTGCATTCTTAGTTTTGTGTGAACACAAATTTTCAATTCCACTGGGCAAATACCAAGGAACATGACTGCTGGAACACATAAGAGCATACTTAGTTTTGTGAAAAACTGCCAAACTGTCTTCCAAAGTGGCTGTACTTTTTGGCATTCACATTTTCAATGAATGAGAGTTTCCCTTGTTTTACATCCTTACCAGAATTGGGTCTTCTCAGCGTTCTGGATTTTGGCCATTCTAATGGATATACAGTTGTAGTAGTATCTCAATTGTTTTAATTTCCCTGAGCACATAAGAAGTGGAACATCTTTTCATATGCTTATTTGCCATCTGTATATCTTCTTTGGTGAGATGTCAGTTAAGACCTTTGACCCTTTTTAAATTGGATTGTTAGTTTTCTTACTGTTGAGTTTTAAGAGTTCTTTGTATGTTTTAGGTAACAGTCCTTTATCAGATATGACTTTTGCAAATGTTTTTCTCGCAGTCTCTTGACAATGTCTTTCACAGAGCATAAGTTTTTAATTTTAATAAGTCCAGCTTCTCAATTATTTCTCCCACAGATTGTGCCTTTGATGTTGTATTTAAAAAGTCACTGACAAAAAAAAAAAAAAAAAAAAAAAAAAAGTCACTGACATATCCAAATACAAATGGTTATCTAGATTTTTCCCCTGCATTATCTTCTAGGAGTTTTTGTAGTTCTACATTTTACATTAGGTCTATGATCCATTCTGAGTTAATTTTTGTGAAATATGTAGGGTCTGTGGCTAGTTCAATTTTTGTACGTGGATAGCCAGTTGTTCCTGCAACATTTGTTGAAAAAAGTATTTTTCCCATTGTATTATCTTTACTCCTTTGTCAGATATCATTTGGTTATATGTGAGTCCACTTCTGGACTCTCGGTTCTCTTCCATTAATCTAATTTTTTATTCTTTGACCAATCACTCTGTTTTGATTACCGTAGCTATGTACTAAATCTTGAAGTTAGGTAGTATTAGTCTTCTAACTTTGTTCTTCTAGTTCAACAACGAGTTAGCTATTCTGGGTTCTTTGCCTCTCCATTTATACTTCAGAATCAGTTTGTCCCTAGTCTTAAAATAACTTGATGGGATTTTAATTGGGATTGTGTTAAAGTGTTAGATCAAGTTGGGGATAAATACTATCTTGATAATATTGAGTCTTCCTACCCATAAACATGGAAAAATCTCTCCAGTTAATAAGTTCTTCACATAGAACTCATACTTCACACTCTTAAAACTTCAGTTTCGTAGCTTTCCTCACACAGATCTTGTATATAATCTGTCAGATTTATATGTAAGTCTTTTATTTTTCTTGGTGTTAATGTAAATTATATCGTGTTTTTAATTTCAAATTCCACTTACTCATGCTATTATATAGAAAAGCAACTGACTTTTGTATATTAACCTTGATATTGCAAAGTTGCCATATTTGTTTATTGGTTACAGGAGTTTTTTGTCAATTCTTCAGATTTTCTACATAGATGCTAATGTCATCTGCAAACAGATACAGTTTTATTTCTTCCTTTCCAGCCTGTGTCTCTTTAGTTATGTATATTCTACCTAAATGTATATTACATCTCTGTATATCATACCTAAATCTAACTAGGGGTTGTGCACTAGGGCCTGCCGTACTGTTTAAGGTCTGAGAAGATTCCAGCACCCCCCAAGTGAAGAATGAGGAGGATCAAGGTAAATCTGTTTGTCCTGTGCATTGGCAAAGAGCATGTCTTAGTAATTATACATTTCTGAGAAATAATATATAATGGGTGGGAGTGGGATGAAAGACAGTAAGGGGGTTATATAGTAATTAATTCTTGAGGCATTGTTATAAATCACTTAATTTATCATCTTCACAAGTTACCCCCATTCTCTTTGTTTTTGTTGGGAAAAAGGCAAAATGAATTATGGATGGCAGCATGATGGTCATTCATCACTTCATTAAGTCCTGATGCAATTTGCTATATCAATAGGATTTATTTTTAGGAAGATAAAATTTGGTATTTAGCCAAAGAATGCCCCTTAATTTGGATTTACTCACTTGTTTGATGCTTAACCTTTCATGAATATATCAGGAAGCACATTTCCCACAGCACGTATCCCAGAAGCACAGCTTCTGCTAGTATAACAGTCTATAGATCTGGCTGCATTAACTCAAAAGAGCAGTCTGCTCACAGGTATCCAAAATGAGGTTCTATCATATATAAATAGTGAGCTAAATGTTTAAAAGCCCATTATTCAAGTGATATCAATATTTCCCAACTAAGTGCCCTTTTCTGCATTATAGGCAACATTGATCAAAGCATTTTTTTTTCTTCTTAACAACAACAACAAAAAACACCTGGAAGTATGAAAATTTAGATATGATTCTCTGACATTAGATGCTGTACATTATGTTCTCTTCCCAAGAGATATATCACCTTTCTACTAGCATATATACATAGAACAATGTTCTAAAACAATTCCATTTCATATTTGGTATGTATATTAACCTATTTAAAGCAAACATGTGAATTTATTCTTAGCCAAATGAAAAAATTCTCATAACCTTAATCAGTTCATGCCAGATACAATTTTAGAGAAACACATGGCCCTTCTCAAAATCCTATATCTGCAAGGTCAAGGAAATCTAGGTCAGACACCACAGTTGCTGATGTAGTTGAATTTTGTGTTAAAATATACCACTGCTCTACAGTTTCCTTGCCACCACTCCCTACCTTTTCCATGTATATCCATTCTCTTCTATGCTCTCTTTCCCTGTGCACCCATGTCTCGCTCCTCAATTTTTTCTTCATGTATCTTCTTTTTCTGTTTTGTTTTTGCTTATTTGTTTTGTTTGTTTGCTCTACTCTTTCCAATGTATGCACATGCATGTGGCAAAGCATATATATTTGTGTGTTGATATATGTATATATGTATATGTCCATCTGTAAATCTTTGTCAATTAAAAAAATGCATGCATGTGTGTGGTTTGCTATGAGGATATAGTACATAGATATTGGGCTATGTAGGGGTATTTGGGGACCAGCAAAATTATAAATATTATCTGAATCCATGATGCATTTAAAATGTATACTATGATGGAACAAGTTATCTTGGAATTCTCTTCCTCTCCATTGTCTTTTTTTTTTTTTTTAAGATTTTATGTATTTATTTGACAGAGAGAGATCACAAGTAGGCAGAGAGAGGGGAGGGGAAGCAGGCTCCCTGCCGAGCAGAGAGCCCGATGCGGAGCTTGATCCCAGGACTCTGAGATCATGACCTGAGCCAAAGGCAGAGGCTTTAACCCATTGAGCCACCCAGGCGCCCTCCTCTCCATTGTCTTTTAAAGCAGAGTGTAAGGAATCTTTTTATGTGCCAAGTTAGGCAAAATGTTGATATTAAGACCATACTTTTTCATGGTTTCATATAAGAGTATATAGTCTCTTATTCACTTTAAGAAAAATATCAAACATACAATCTATTTAGTATTAAATGATTAATCAAACATACAATCAAACATCAAACATACAATCTATTTAGTATTAAATGATTAATTCACTTAGATGTTCCCACTTACTTGACACACAATCAGATTTGAGAGGCTATATTGGTGATGTTCTTTCTCAAAAGTTTAAAACTCTTTAGGTGGAGGAACTATTAGTAGATGGTTTTGCTATGCTTTCAAAAATCATTTCTATTTGCCAATGAAAATGCTTCTAGTAATAGAAATGATCTTAAGGTAAGTGATAAATGTTTTTCTGGACCTTATTAAAAAGCTTTTAATAAAGAGTATGCAGGAGTCATTAAGTTACTTTAAAGTATAAATGATTTCTTTAAGATTTTATGTAACCTCTACAACCAACAACAGGCTCAAAGTCATGACCCCAACATCAAGAGTCACATATTGTACTGACTGAGCCAGACAGGAACCCCTAAATAATTTTTTAAAGAATATTTTTAATGCTGTGTAAGAAAGGATAAAATTTCAGTGATAATTACAAACATTGGTTAATAAAGAATACAAAAGGTATAACAGAATTTGTTACAGTACTTAAAAATCTGATCTAAGAATTTGCAAAGAAGAGACAATGTACAAGAATAGGTAAGAAAAAAAAAAGAAAGAAAAAGAATAGGTAAGAAACTTAAGAAAGGGAAAAAAATTAATGCTGGGAATTTGTCATATTATATATCAATGTGAAATTTTAAAATAGAGAAATTAAAGTAGTGTATCTTAGACAAAGAGATAAATACTTAGAGATAAATTCTTCTTAATAGAATAGAGAAGTCAGAAAGAAATGCCCATATATAAACATTTAGAAACGGGTGCATTAGGAATCAGGAGAAATTGCACAATAATTAATAAATAGTGTTAAGAAATTGGAAATTTATATAAAAATTAAGTTAGATTCTCTACATAACAAAATACATGAAAATAAATTATAAATGGATTAAACAAAAAAATGAAAATAATAGAACGTGCAGGAGAAATTTTTTTATTATATTGGTGTAATGAAGGCTTTATAAAGCAAAACCTAAATCCAGAAGTCATAAAAGCTAACAGATTTGATTGCATAAAAATGTTAAATTTTTTTATGCCCCAACATCATACTTGAAGGAAAAAAAGATAAATGACAGAGAAGGAAAACATAATAGAACTATATAATTCATGAAAGGTAAAGGTCTACAACCAATAGTAAAAGGACAGTTAGGTAGAAAAATGAGGAAAGAAAACATGTAAATAAGTCACATTTGTGGGTGTGCATGCGTGTATATATATGATGAGAAAAATATGTACCTACATAACTTATAAAATAAATTACAATGCATAATTACGCAAATTCAAATAAGAATATATAAGATTTCATATATATATGTAAAATCTCAAAGTGTCATAAATTTTTTAAATTAATTTTTTATTTTTTATAACCATATAATGTATTATTAGCCCCAGGGGTACAGGTCTGTGAATTGCCAGGTTTACACACTTCACAGCATTCACCATAGCACATACCCTCCCATGTCCATAACCCCACCACCCTCTCCCAACACCCCTCCCCCCAGCAACTCTCAGTTTGTTTTGTGAGATTAAGAGTCTCTTATGGTTTGTCTCCCTCCAGATCCCATCTTGTTTTATTTATTTCTTTTCCTACCTCCCAAACCCCCCACGTTGCATCTCCACTTCCTCATATCAGGGAGATCATAAGATAGTTGTCTTTCTCCAATTGGCTTAAATTTTTAAGAATTATATTACCTAGTATTGATAAGACAGAGATGGACACTAGCATACATATATGCTAGGTAAATTGGTACAGCATTTTGCATAGGTCTTTGGTGGTATTTTGAAATCTAAATACTCCACTTTAAGAATTTATCTTACAGAAATACCTAAATATGTATGCAGATATGAATGTGCAAAGATGGGGCACCTGGGTGGCTCAGTGGGTTAAGGCCTCTGCCTTTGGCTCAAGTCATGATCTCAGGGTCCTGGGATTGAGCCCCGCATCGGGCTCTCGGCTCAGCAGGGAGCGTGCTTCCTCTTCTCTCTGCCTGCCTCTCTGCCTACTTGTGATCTCTGTTTGTGAAATGAATAAATAAGATCTATTTAAAAAAATGAATGTGCAAAGATGTTCATTTCAGCATAGCTTATAGCAGTGAAAAACAAGCCATATAAGTAATCATATCAAGAGAAATGATTAGGAAGATTACAGTACATTTATAATACAGAATACAATGTATCAGAAAGAATGAAATAAATATACTGATACTTAGCAATCTTTTAGACTTATTAGTAAGTGAGAAAATAAAATTATAGAATGATATAATCACATTTATGAGCAAAACAGTCTTTGCTTAAATGTATATACAAACATACACACATATATGTATATAAATACCATAAAAAGGATATATACCACACTGGTAATAGAATTTCCATCTTGTGAAGGGAAGTGAGAAATGGGGCTAGGGGAAGAATAGGATAATTTGGAAGAGAAGTGATAGAGATCTTTAAGTTTCAGTTTAAATACCTTTGTGTATTTTAACTTTTTTCAATATGCATATATTTTTCATTATTCATTTACACTTAAAACAATATATTTTGTTGCCAAAATTTAAAATCTGATGTATAGTCTTATCATTATCATGTTTTATCAATTGCTTATTTTCTGACCTATACTGGAAAATTGTGGTCACATTGAAGTTTAGTTTAAATGCCAAAACGGTTTTCCAAATTGTTGACTTTCAGGGAAGATGGCAAAGTAGGAAGATCCTAGGATCACTTTGTCAAGGGGATACAATTCAATAACACCCACATAGGCATAAATAACCCAGAAAATAACCTGAAGATTAGCAGAACAGGCTCCACAGCTAAATATAGAGAAGAGGCTATACTGAAGGGTAAGAGGGGAAGAGACGTGGTCTGGAGCTAAACAGACCTGCAGGACTGTCCATAGGAGGAATAGTGACTCCATGGAAACAGAGAGGGGAGAGGAGCAAATCTCAATGGCAGGCAACCCAGGCATGAGGAACCTGCTGGGGATGGCAGGGGGTTGGGCGGGGGGGGAGGGCAGTACTGGGAGTGGTAGGGAGATGAATCCCCATAATGTGTGGCTTTGAAAATTAGAGGGCTTGATTTTTGTGAGTTCTTACAATCAGTGGGGTTTAATACTTGAAAGTTTAAAAATCAGCAGTCTCATGAGAGATCTAGGAGACAGAGAGGAAATAGAGTTACAGCCCTTAAGGAGATAGCACAGCAAACAGCCCCTGCAGATAAAGCATAGAAGTGGCAGTTTGAAAAATGCCTGGGGTATACAAAAGGAATATATATTTTTTTAATCTCAGAGTGTGTGCCAGAGGGGCAGGGATGATTGGGAGAATTCTTTAGGAATAAAGAAACTAGTGGGTGCTATCTCCCTCCCCCACCCTCCAGCCTAGACACACAGACACCTAGAGGAACCAGTGCATTGTCAACACGTTCTACTTAACTTGCTAATAGTGTGCCTTCCCCTGTGTTCCCTTGGAGACTTGACTCCTCCAATAAGCTCATGGAAGGAGCCCATCCAAAGTGGTGTTACAAAACCGGCAATGTGCAAGCAGCCCTAAGAGGGGCAGCACTACTTCAAAGTGACTCCTGCCCTGAGGAGAGGGGAAGATAACTACATTTATCAGTCCTACTGAGACCCCAGCATTGGGCATGAGGCAGACATCTGGTCTTGCCATAGGCCCTGACCACCAATGAAAACTTCTCAGAGGACAACACAGGAAAAGTGCCCTGCAGTTCTGTGCTACTATATCTTTGGAAAAGGCCTTTCTGACTCAATCCAAACTCAAGGTGGACTCAGACTGGCCTACTAACAATACCTGCCAAACCCTGCCCACAATAGACAAAGAACACCATTGCAGATGACTGGACTAAAGGCAAAAGTGGTTTAGGGTGCATTCAAGACACACAGGAGACACCTCTGAAGCACCAGATTCTGGTGAACAGGGATATTGCACTACAGGACACTATAGGGTATCTTCTTTGTAAGGCCACTATTTTTAAGAGGAGGGGACATGGGGCACCTGGGTGGCTCAGTGGGTTAAAGCCTCTGCCATCAGCTCAGGTCATGATCTCAGGGTCCTGGGATTGAGCCCCATATCAGGCTCTCTGTTCAGCATGGAACCTGTTTCCTCCTCTCTCTGTGCCTGCCTCTCTGCCTACTTGTGATCTCTGTCTCTGTCAAATAAATAAATAAAATCTTTAAAAAATAAAAAAAAGAGCAGGGGACATACCTGAATTTCCTAACCCATAGAAGCAGACGTAGAGAGTTAGACAAAGTGAGGAGACAGAGGAATATGTTCCAAATTAAAGAACAGGACAAAATCACAGCAAGAGACCTAAATGCAATAGGGATCAGTACTATGCCTGAGAGAGAATTTAAAGTGATGGTCATAAAAATACTCAAGGACTGGAGAAGAGACTGGAGGACCTCAGTGAGATCCTCAACAAAGAATGAGAAAACATATAAACTAATTAGAGATGAAGAACTCAATAACCAGAATTAAAAATGCACTAGATGGGGGAGGAGTCAAGATGGCGGAGAAGTAGCAGGCTGAGACGACATCAGGCAGCAGGAGATCAGCTAGATAGCCTATCAAACCATTCCGAACACCTACGAATCCAACAGGAGATCGAAGAGAAGAAGAAGAACAATTCTAGAAACAGAAAATCGACCACTTTCTAAAAGGTAGGACCAGCGGAGAAGTGAATCCAACGCGTCAGGAAGATAGACCCCAGGGGGAGGGGCCGGCTCCCGGCAAGCGGCGGAACAACGGAGCACAAAATCAGGACTTTTAAAAGTCTGCTCTGGGGCGTCTGGGTGGCTCAGTGGGTTAAATGCTGCTGCCTTCAGCTCGGGTCATGATCCCGGGGTCCTGGGATCGAGCCCCGCATCGGGCTCTCTGCTCTGCGGACAGCCTGCTTCCTCCTCTCTCTCTCTGCCTCTCTGCCTACTTGTGATCTCTCTATCAAATAAATTAAAAAATAAAATCTTAAAAAAAAAATAAGTCTGCTCCACAGAGGGACATCGCTCCAGAGGCTAAACTGGGGTGAAGACCTCATGGCGACAGCGTGGACTCAGGTCCCGCGGGGTCACAGAAGGATCTGGGGTGTCTGAGTGTCGCAGAGCTCACAGGAATTAGAGCGGGGAAGCCGGCTGCGGAGACAGAGCCAAGGAGTGAGCTCTCAACTCGGGGTTTCCTACAGCTGTGGTCTGTGACACGGGCCGGTGCTCTGTGCGAGGGGTCCCCACAAGATCCGGGGAGACTCCGACCCGGGAGAGCTCAGGGATCTAAGGGGTTCGGAGACTCCAGGTAGGACTCTGCCAGAGAAAGAAACGCTTGGTCACAGGCTGGGTGACCTCGGAGCTCAGCCAGAGGCCAGTGAGATGGGACTGATTAGCTTGGAGCACGATTTTCTCCAAGCGCGGCCGGAGGCTGGGGAGACGGGTGTGATTAAGTGCTTTTCTCTGAAGGCGCACTGAAGACTGGGGCCCCTAGCTCTCGGCTCCTCCGAACCAGAGATTGGGAGGCCGCCATTTTCATTCCCGTCCTCCAGAACTCTACAGAAAGCGTTCAGGGAACAAAAGCTCCCGAAAGCGAACCTGAGAGGATTGCTTAGCCCGGCCCCTGGTAAGGGTGGTGCAATTCTGCCTGGGGCAGAGACACTTGAGAATCACTACAACAGTCCCATCCTCCAGAAGATCAACAAGAAATCCAGCCAAGACCAACTTCACTTAACAAGGAGAACAGCGGATTCTTATCTGGACAAAATGACAAGGCGGAAAAACTCACCACAAAAAAAAAGAACAGGAGGCAGGACTGAAGGCTAGGGACCTAATCAATACAGACATTGGTAATATGTCAGATCTGGAATTCAGGACGACAATTCTCAAGGTTCTAGCCGGGCTCAAAAAAGGCATGAAAGATATTAGAGAAATCCTGTCTGGAGAAATAAAAGCCCTTTCTGGAGAAATAAAAGAACTAAAATCTAATCAAGTTGAAATAAAAAAAGCTATTAATGAGGTACAATAAAAAATGGAGGCTCTTACTGCTAGGATAAATGAGGCAGAAGAAAGAATTAGTGATATAGAAGACCAAATGACAGAGAATAAAGAAGCTGA
>ML102399.1:43589-97107 GCA_003697995.1 Taxidea taxus jeffersonii | reverse complement strand
ATCACTGGGCATCAGGGAAATACAAATCAAAACCACAATGAGATACCACCTCACACCAGTCAGAATGGCTAAAATGAACAAGTCAGGAAATGACAGATGCTGGCGAGGATGTGGAGAAAGGGGAACCCTCCTACACTGTTGGTGGGAATGCAAGCTGGTGCAACCACTCTGGAAAACAGCATGGAGGTTCCTCAAAAAACTGAAAATAGAGCTACTTTATGACCCAGCGATTGCACTACTGGGTATTTACCCTAAAGATACAAACGTAGTGATCCAAAGGGGCACGTGTACCCGAATGTTTATAGCAGCAATGTCCACAATAGCCAAGTTATGGAGAGAACCTAGATGTCCATCAACAGATGAATGGATAAAGAAGAGGTGGTATATATACACAATGGAATACTATGCAGCCATCAAAAGAAATGAAATCTTACCATTTGTGACGACATGGATGGATCTAGAGCATATTATGCTTAGCGAAATAAGTTAACTGGAGAAAGACAACTATCACATGATCTCCCTGATATGAGGAAGTGGAGATGCAACAGGGGTGGGGGTTAAGGTGGTAGGAAAAGAAAAAATGAAACAAGATGGGATCGGGAGGGAGACAAACCAAAAGAGACTCTTAATGTCATAAAACAAACTGAAGGGGGTGGGGTGAGAGGGGTTGGGAGAGGGTGGTGGGGTTACATTATATGTTTAAATTAAAAAGCTTAAAGAAAAAAAATAATTAAAAAAACGAAAAAAAAAAGTACAAGCATAAAAGATTGGTTGAAGTATTCACAAAATAAAAGGATGTCACGTATGACACCATATACCTAAAATGTCAGGGAGTAAGGAGTAAAAAATGAATTCAAATGTTAACGGCCATTTAAAACAGACTGCCTTCTGCATAAGGGGTTATACACAAGTTTAATGGTAATCAAAAATCAAACAATAGATGTGTAAAAAATAAACAGAAAGGAATCCAGGTATATCATTAAACAAATCCAACAAACCATCAAAAAAGTGAGCAACAGAAGAAAGGAACAGAGAAGAACTACAAAAACAATTGTAAATTGAGTAATAAAATGACAATAAGTACATATATATCAATAGTACTTTGAATGTAAACATTCCAATCAAAAGACGTATGATGACAGAATGGATAAAAAAAAGCAAGACCCATCTATATGCTGTGTACAAGAGACTCATTTCAGACCTAAGACACTTGCAGATTGAAAGTAAAGAGATGGAGAAACATTTATCATGCAAATGGATGTGAAAAGAAAACTAGGGTAGCAGTATTTATATTGGACAAAATAGACTTGAAAACAAAGACTGTAACAAGAGACAAAGAAGCACACTACATAATCATAAAGGGAACAATCCAACAAGAAGATATAACAAATGTAATGTATGCATCCAATATAGGAGCACCCAAATAAATAAAGCAGCTAATAACCAACATAAAGGAAGTAATTGATAATCATCATAATAATAATAGTAGGGTCTTTACATCTTACTTACATCAATGGGTAGATCACCCAGACAGAAATTTAACAATGAAATAGTGGCTTTGAATGACACATTGGACCAGATGGATGTAACAGATATATTCACAACATTCCATCTTAAAACAGCAGAATACATTTTCTTTTCAAGTGTACGTGGAACATTCTCCAGAATAGATCACATATTAGGCCACAAAACAAGTCTCAACAATTCAAAAAGTTTGAAGTCTCACCATACATTTTTTCTGACCATAATGTTATGAAACTAGAAATCAACAACAAGAAATAATCTGGAAAGAACACAGACATAAGGAGGTTAAATAGCATCCTACTAAGCAATGAATGGCCAACCAAGAAATCAAAAAGGAAATAAAGAATATATGGAGATAAATGAAAATGAAAACAAAATGGTCCAAAGTCTTTGTGATACAGCAAAAGATTCCTAAGAGGGAAGTTTATAGCAATACAGGCCTGTCTCAGAAAGCAAGAAAAATCTCAAATAAACGACCTAACCTTACACCTTAAAGGAGCTAGAAAAAGAAGAACAAATAAAACCCAAATCAGTAGAAGGAATGAAATAATAAAGATTAGAGCAGAAATCAATGAAGAAGAAGTTAAAAAAAAAACTGAACATATCAATAAAAGCAGGAGCTGGTTCTGTGAAAAGATCAAAACAAAACTGATAAACCTTTAGCCACACTCATCCAGAAAGAGACAGAGAGGACTCAAATAAACACATTCAGAAATGAAAAAGGAGAAATTAAAACCAACACCCCAGAGGTACAAAAATTATAAGAGAATACTATGAAAAATTATATGCCAATAAATTGGACACCTAGAGGAAATGGATAAATTCCTAGAAACATATAACCTCCCAAAACTAAATCAGGAAGAACTAGAAAATTTGAACACTGATTTCCAGCAATGAAATTGAATCAGTAGTCAAAAAATCCCAACAAACAAAAGTCCAGGACCAGATGGCTTCACAGGTAAATTCTACCAAACCATTTAAAGAAGAGTTAAGGTCTATTCTTCTCAAACTATAACAAAAAATACAATAACGGGAAAATCTTCCAAATTCATTCTATGAGGTCAGCATTGCCCTGATACCAAAACCAGATATACACTTCAAGAAGAGAACAAACAGTATCTGATGAACATAGATGCAAAAATCTGTAAACAAAATCTTACACATCAAATCCAACAATACATTAAAAAGAATCATTCACCATAATCAAGTGGGATTTATTCCTAGGATGCAAGGATGGCTCAATATATGCAAATCACTCAAAGTGAAACATCACATCAACAATAGAAAGGATTAAAAAAACCTTATGATCATTTCAATAGATGCAGAAAAGGCATTTGACAAAGTACAGCATACATTCATGATAAAAAACCTTAACAAAGTAGGCTTTGAGGGAACCTCAACATAATAAAGACCATATAAGCAAAACCCACAACCAACATCACACTCAATGGTGAAAAAACTATGAGCTTTCCCCCTAAGATGAGAACATGGATGTCCACTCTCACTTCTATTCAACAGAGTACCAGAAGTCCTACCCATAGTCAACAGACTAGAAAAAGAAAGAAAAGGCAAATTGGTAAGAAAGAAGTAAAACTTTCACTATTTTCAGATAATATAATATTATATATAGAAAACTACAAAGATTACACCGAAAACACTTAGAACTAATAAATGAATTCAGTAAGGTTACAGGACACAAAATCAATATCCAGAAATCCACTGCATTTCTATAATAATGAAGTAGCAGAAAGAAAAATAAAGAAAACAATCCTATTTACAATTGCACCCAAAACAATAAAATACCTAGGTATAAGTGTAACCAAGAACATGAAATACCTATACTTTTAAAACTATAAAACACTGGGTGGATCAATAAGTTAAGCATCTGCCTTTAGCTCAGGTCCTGATCCTGGGATTGAGTACCACCTCAGGCTCCTTGCTCAGCAGGGAGCCTGCTTGTGTCTCTGCCCCTCCCTGCCACTCCCCCTGCTCATGCTCTCTCTCTCTTTCTGTCAAATAAATAAATAAAATCTTTGGAAAAAGAACCTGTTTTCGGGGTGCCTGTGTGGCTCACTTGCTAAGTATCTGCCTTCTGCTCAGGTCATGATCCCAGTGTCCTGGGATGGAGCCCCACATCGGGTTCCCTGCTCAGAAGGGAGCCTGCTTCACCCTCTCCAACTCCCCTGTGCTTGTGTTCCCTCTCTTGCTATCTCTCTGTCATAAATTTTTAAAAAGAAACTGTTTTCAGTTTTTTCTTAAAAAAAAAAAACAAGAAACTGTTTTCAGTTTTTTCTTTAAAAAAAACAAAAACTATAGGGACGCCTGAGTGGCTCAGTAGGTTAAAGCCTCTGCCTTCGGCTCAGGTTGTGATCCAGGGGTCCTGGGATCTAGCCCCGCATTTGGCTCTCTGCTCAGTGGGGAGCCTGCTTTCCCCTCTCTGTCTCTGCCTGCCTCTCTGCCTCTCTGTCAAATAAATAAATAAAATCTTTTTTAAAAAACCTATAAAATACTGACAAAAGAAATTTAAGAAAACATAAACAAATGGAAAGCTTTTCCATGCTCATGGGATTGGGAGAACAAATACTGTTAAAATATCTATACTACAGAAAGCTATCCACAGATTGTATGCAATCCCTATTAAAATGCCAACAGCATTTTTCACAGGATTAGAGCAAATAATCCTAAAAATTGTATGGAACCACAAAAGAGCCAATGCAGTCTTTAAAAAGAACATAACCTGAGGTATCACAATTGCAGATTTCAAGATATACTACTAAGCTGTATTAATCAAAACAGTGTGTTACTGGCACAAATACACATATAGATCACTAGAACAAAATAGAGAGCCCAGAAGTAAACCCATGATTATATGGTCAAGTATCGTCAACAAAGGAGGAAAGAATATGCGATGGGAAAAAGAAAGACTCTTTAACAAATGATGTTGGGAAACTGGACAGCTACATGCAAACTGGACCACTTTTTTTTTTATGCCATACACAAAAATAAACAAAAAATGGATGAAAGACCCAAATGTGATACCTAAAACCATAAAACTTCTAGAAGAGAGCACAGGCAGTAATTTCTCTGACATCAGCCATAGCTACACTTTCTAGATATGTCTCCTGGGGCAAGGGAAACAAAAGCAAAAGTAAACTATTGAGACTATAACAAAATAAAAAGCTTTTGCACAGCCAAGGAAACAACTAACAAAAGTAAAACACAACTTACTGAATGGGAGAAGATATTTGCAAATGACATATCCTATAAAGGATTAGTATTCAAAATATATAAAGAACTTATAAAACTCAATATCCCCAAAGCAAATAATTCACTTAATTAATGGGCAGAAGACATGCACAAACATTTCCTCAAAGAAAACATTCAGATGACATATGAAAACATGTTCATCATCACTTACCATCAGGTAAATGCAAATCAAAACTGCAATGAGATATCACCTCACATGTATCAGAATGGTTAAAATCAACAACACAAGAAACAACAGGTGTTGGCCAGGATGTGGGGAAAAAGAAACACCGGTCCACTGTTGGCGGGAACGCAACCTAGTATACTCATTGTGGAAAACAGTATGGAGCTCCCTCAAGAAGCTAAAAATAGAACTACTCTATAATCTAGCAGTCCCACTCCTGGGTACTTACCTACCCAATACAAAAACACTAATTCAAAGGGATACACGCACCCTGATGTTTAAAGCAACATTATTTACAGTAGCCAAGACAGGGAAGCAGTCCAAGTGTCTATTGATTGGTGAATTGGCTACACACACACACACACACACACACACACACACACACATATAAACAATGGAATATTATTCAGCCATAAAAAGAATGAAATCTTGCCATTTGCAACAACATGGATGGAGCTAGAGAGTATTATGCTAAGTGAAATAAATCAGTTGGAGAAAGACAAATGGTATATGATCTTATATGTTGAATTTCAGAAACAAAACAAATGAACAAAAGAAAAAAAGAGACAAATCAATAAACAGACTCTCAGCTATAGAGATTAAGTGATGGCCTCCAGAGGGGGGGTGGGTAGGGGGATGGGAGAAATCGATGAAAGGGACTGGTGAACCAATACATACTGACTCTCATAAGACTGTTGAATCAGTTGTTACTATGTTAATCCCCCAAAATGTCAAGGGGGAAAAAGAGGACCTGAGAGAGAGGATGCAGTATACCAATCAAGGTTCACCAATGTTTTCTTGATGAGAAGCCATAATTGATCTACTAAAAGCCATAGAAAAGATTTTTAGTTATATATTCAGTAGGTCCCGGAACACTTATGTCCTCAGTGGGCAAAATTTTGCAAGCTAAACAATCCATTTTCCTTCCTGAAATACAGTCATTTAGAATCGTGGATGTTTTATCAGAATAAGGGTATTCATTTGCCTTCAATTACTAATAAGCTGGGTCGACCCAACTGTAATATCTTGCTAAAATGCTCAAGAATAATATAGACTCAATATCTAGGGATGGTTTATAAATTATACTTGTCCCTCAATGCCTCTCATTGCTTTTGCATGCACATTTGTGCCTTCGTAATTCATAATTTATTTCTCTCTCCCATCTTCTCCTACAGTACAGCCTCTATTTAAATAGAAAGAGCTTTAATCTAAGTCAGAGCCAAGCTTTGGGAGTCAGGAGGAAGGCAAATCTCCCGAAGTTCAAAATCAATTTGGTTGCTATTAACAGCCTTGCTCTTGTACCAGTTTCAGCTATGAGTGCTGAAGCTTGGAGCTTTTTTATCTGTAACCACTTATTTTGTCTCAGAGTATGGTGAGGGTCCCCAAGAAATGACCCAGAATCAAGTGCTGGGGAGGTACTGAACTTTTATAGCCTGAGACTAAACACAAACTTGAAAGTAAATTTCATCATTAAAGCTAGAAGAAATGACAATAGGATTCCTGCTTCTTTTAAGAGCCAACACTAGAACACCCACTGGCAGTGAACACCAGGTATTGAAGATTTTTTCCTTTTAACAAAGGTCATCTTCTTTATCCAGCTGCCTTTTTGTGTGGTAAGACAAAAATCGACTCAGCTCACACAAGATTTACTTTATGTTTCTCTTGAACAACAGACTTTAATGTATGCAATAGAAGCCTTACTTGCCACTCTGGAAACAAATTACTGTTTGTGATTTTGAGGCTGTTCTGATTTCACCAATAACAACTAGAAGATCAAATATGTTTTGCAGTTTATGTGCATTTCACCAAGAGTTTAAAAGTTCATTTTCATGGACTGTAAGACTCAGGTATAGTATAACCATAAAATAGTTCTTACTATGTACATATTTTATAAATGTAAACTGAGGCACTAGGAATCTGATTTCTTTTTGTACATTACATGAGGCACCAGAAAATTTAAAAATAAAAGGCTCAGTTTGAGGGGTGCCTGGGTGGTTTGGTTGGTTAAACCACTGACTCTGGAGTTCAGCTAAGGTCATGATCTCAGGGTCGTGGGATCATGCCCTGCATCAGGCTCTGCACTCAGCATGGCATCTTCTTGGGATTCTCTCTCCCTCCCTCTCCCTCTACCCTTCTCTCTGCTCACATGTTCTCCTTCTCTCTAAATAAATAAATAAATCTTTTTTAAAAGTCCTACTTTGATGATTTTAGTTAACAGTATGAGTGCATAGGTGAAAAACAAAAGCTATAAAGAAAAAAATAATAGAGAATTGGGAGTTATTTGCTTGAGAAAAACAGAGCATGACATACTATGTTTCACATGGCATGCTGGTAACACACAGGATCTAAGGTCTTACTATTTATACATAAGTCTTTACTATTGTCAAAACTATGAAGAACTTTCTGGTCAGACTGGGGGGGTTATTAAAACAATATTACAACATAATGGATATGATATTATTCACCTAATCTGGCTTCACTTTGCAGGAATTAACCTCAGTAAGTTTCTTATGTGGTGAATCATTTGTCCATTGTTCATTTCAAATTTTAGTAGACTTTTTTTTTTTTTTTTAAGAGAGAGAGGGAAGAGGGCAGAGGGAGAGGAGAGTGATAATCTCAAACAGTCTCCTTATTGAATGTGGAGCTTGACTCAGGTCTCAATCCCACCACTGGGAGATCGTGACCTGAGCAGAAACTAAGAGTCCACTGTTTAACAAACTGAGCCACCCAGGCATCCCTTTAGTAAACTTTCTTAATTAATTAGAAAGCACTTATTTTCACCCCAACATAGACATGAAGACTGTGTGTTGTAGTAAGACTTTAATAACTATCCTTACCATCTGCTCCATTATTCATAGGTGTGTGAATTGGAATAACCCTCTGGAAGTATCTTAGCAACAATAATAATAATAACACCAATAGAGCTCTTACCAAGTACCAAGAAATGTGCTAAGCATTATCTTTATTGTCACATATATTAGTCAGAGGCTATACATTTTTTTAATACTTTACATATGAGGAAACTGAGACTCACTAGGGTTGGCTTTCCCAACTACAGGTGGCAGAAGTGAGATCTGGACCCATGTGTTTAAGGCTTTAGCATCTGTGCTCTAAACTTTGCAATCTAGATCAAGATTTAAACACTTCACATCTTTGACTCTTAGGAATTCTGTTCCTAGGGCTCTAATAAAATAATCTTTAGTGCCTGTGAAGGGATGGAATGTATTAACATTAGAGGGTTCTTAGATTTTCCCCCAATATAAAGAGAATTCTGACATTCCAGGTCAATCCCTGTCCCCAGCCTCTAAGATGAGTCTATCTCGGTCAGAATGCTATTATATAGAATCTGAGCAAAGTAAGAGGAGTCAAGAATTAGAGGTGGGCAGGAAAATGGAGAGAATGGCGGAAAGTTAAACTCATGTTATTTGTAAAGTTGGGATTGAGGAGCCTGGAAGCTTTAGGAAGGAGATTAGCAAAAGGAACACAAGAGAATTTAAGGACTAAGATCTGGGGAGGAGAGAAATATAAAAAATATGAGCAATGGACATGAATTGATCCTTTTACTATCTTTTAAGACTGTGACTTAAATCATTAGTTTCAATTGGGCATGTGTTAGAAATGCAAATTCTCAGATCCCATCCCAGATCTCTTGAATCAAAATTGTCAAGGGTGGGGCCCAGTAATCAGTGTTTTAGTAAGTTTGTACATGTATACATTTGAGAAACACTACTTTAAAAGATAGGGATAAAGAATAGAACCCTTCTAATTATTTTTTGACTATTGAGATTGCACCTCTTTAACTGTGCACAGATCTGGGACCAAACTATGTAAGTCATAACCTTAGGGTTATACCCCTAATCTTTTGTATCTCTGTATATCATCTCATCAGTTAAAAACCAAAATATCCAAGTATGTGAATAATTAGGTTATTATTAGGAATAAATATTAGGGATATTTAATAATATTAAACAAATAATAGTATTATATATAAATTTATTTTATAAATATTATAGTAGTATTATTATATATAAATAATATTAATTATTAATAATATTCCTAAATAAACATTAGGAATAAAAATGCTATACCCACTTAACAAAATATAAACATCAAAATATTTTTATCATTTTTAAAAAAATTTTTTTAGATTTTATTTATTTGACAGAGAGAGATTACAAATAGGCAGAGAGGGAGGCAGAGGGAGAGGAGGGAAGCAGGCTTCCTGCTGAGCAGAAAGCCTGATGCGGGGCTCGATCTCAGAACCCCGAGACCATGACCTGAGCCAAAGGCAGAAGCTTAATACACTGAGCCACCCAGGCACCCCGGTATTTTTGTCATCTTCTAAGAGCAAATTAGTACAGTAAAAATCATACATGTAATATATTTATATGTTCTAGAAACTCAACAGAAATAAAGACTCTGGGTAAATACTTTGAAATATTAACTACAGTTATTTTTGGGTAGTTGAAATATGGGTTATTTTTCTTTCATTTCTTCCTATATTCTGAGCTTCTGGTATTTTCTATAATATGCATGCACATAATTTTTAAACTAGCAGCTAAAGTGTACTTTCTTCCTTGGTACTATCCCTGGAGTGAGGAAAGAGCAGGGCTGAAATGGACAAGAAACTATTGTGCTAATCAGCAAAACCTCTACCAAATTAAGTAAATTTAATTTGGCAAATTACCTCAATTGAAAAAATAATTACTGGATACTACTTTGGTAATCCTGGATGTACATAAATAGTTTATATATATATATATATATATATATATATATATATATATATATGTTTTTCTCCTACAGTCTCCTAATTCATATTTCATTTTGTGTTATCTTTCTTTCACAAAAATCAAACAATTCATTTTGCAAGTATAAGTATTAGTTGGGATAAGACTGAATGTTTCAATTTCAAGGCCTGTATGGACACCTTAAGGTATGTTCAAGGCAGAGAATTACAAGGAGAGGGGAAAACCCTAGAGATGGGAAGGGTCATCTTTCTCCTAAGTACACGTAACCATGAATGGTTACACACAAGCTAGCTCTACAGAACTTGGACTTTGAGATGCTTTGGAAATTTCCATATTTCAAAAGAAAAAATACTCTAGGACTTCCGAAGACCCTAATTCATGACCCTAATTTTGAATAAGAAAACATTAGTTATTAATCTAAATAGAACTCTGGTAGCCTATCTTTCACCCAGTTAAACATTTAATTATAAAGATTAAATTATAAAGAAGAAATCTATGCGAAACAATGGCTATGACAGTAAGTTATCATTTTTTGAAATGATATTATCTCTCGGCTAAAACCCAATATAAAGGTTAGCACTCAAGAGAATCTTCTCCTGAAGAAATGGAGTAAATGAATTCAAAAAAACCCAAAAATATCACCCCAGACATCAATTAGAGCTTCTCAAAAATAGCAAGAATAGGCTACTCAAAGGAGATACATGGAATTTCTAGTGGATTTGGGAGAAAGTTGTGTTTGTACATTTTTTTAAAAGATTTTATTTATTTATTTGACAGACAGAGATCACAAGTAGGCAGAGAGGCAGGCAGAGAGAGGAGGAAGCAGGCTCCCCACCGAGCAGAAAGCCCGATGCGGGGCTCTATCCTAGGACCCTGGGATCATGACCTGAGCCGAAGGCAGAGGTTTTAACCCACTGAGCCACCCAGGTGCCCCGTGTTTGTACATTTTTAAGGAGCTAAATGAGTAGCAGTTAAAGCATGCATGAAAATAATACCCAGCTGCCTTAGATTATGGAAAATTCATCAACTTATAAATGTTAGGGATTTTTACCTTCCTTGATATGATCAAAATTGTTTCAGAAAAGTAAGCAAATAATCAGAAAATTAGGGAAATGGTACAATAGAAAGCATAACCAACTGGTACCATCTTCTGCACATGCAGAGCTGTTTTCTTAGTCAATTCCTTAATATTTTTTCCAGCTGTACTAAAAATGACTCCAATAGAACAGTTTCCACAACTGTTCTTGGCAAACTAATCCACAATTGAATTGGAAAATTTAAGTCTGTGTGATATACAAAAATTAACTCAGAATGGATTATAGACCTAAGTATAAAATCTAAAATTATAAAACAACTAGAAGAACATGTAGGGAAAACCTTTCCAACCTCGAATTAGGCAAATATTTTTTAGATATGACACCAAAAGCACAATCCTTAAAAGAAAAAACTGATAAATTTCCTACATCAAAATTAAAAACTTCTGCTCTTTGAAAGATACTGTTAATAGAATGAAAAATCAAGGCATAGACCGGAAGAAAATATTTTCAAATTACATATCTAAAATATTTTCAATTATATATCCTGTGTTCAGAATATATAAAGAATTGATATGTCATTAATAAGAAAACAACCATAAAAATGGCAAAAGATTTAAACACACTTCACCAAAGGAGACAGATGGCAAATAAACAGAAGAAAAGATGATTTCATTACTTCTTAGAGAAACAAATTAAAATCACAGTAAGATACTATTAAATGCCTATTACAATGGCTAAAATTAAAAAGACTGACCATATCAAGTGTTGGTGAGGACACAGAGAAATTGTTACTCATATGTAATGCTGGTGGAAATGTAAATGCACTTCCCTTTGGAAAGTGGTATACAATCTTTTTGAAAAATGTTCATCACAGCTCTATTTATAACACCTGAAATGTGGAAACAACACACAAGTTCATCAACAGGTGAATAGATAAACAAACTGTGTTTTATCTATCTTAGAAAACACTACTCATCAATAAAAGGAAATGAACTACTCATACAAGCTACAGCATGGACAAATCACAAAATCATTATGCTGAGTAAAATGAGCCCATGGAAATAAAAGAATATATAGTACGCAGTTGCACTTATATGAAATCATAGAAAAGGCAAGCTAATCTATAGTGACAGAATACAGTCCAGGGGTTGCCTCAGAAAAGGGGGAGTGGGGTGCGAAGGGGCAGAAAGGAGAAACCACAAAGGGGCAGTTGGAAACTTCTAGGGATGATGGATAAGTTCATCATCTTGACTGTGGTGATATTTTCACAGTTGTATATATATATAAAAGCTCATCAAATCATACACTTAATTTTCTTTTAATTGAGGCATTATTGATGTATAATACTGTATTAGTCTCAGCTGTGCAACATAATGATTCAATATTTGTATGTATTATGAAATGATTGCCATATTAAGCCAAGTTGACATTTGTCATCATTTTAAATATGCACAATTTATTGTATGCTATCACAACAAGAGAGATGTTAAAAAATAAAATGAGGGGTTCCTCTTTTTGTTGATCACTGATCACTATCATTTTAATATTGTATGCTCAAAGATATTCAACTTTCTTGTACATTACAACTTTTCAATATTAAGTTACAAGTTTTTCTGTGTTTAACTTACTATAAGAATTCTCATTTTTAAGCAATTTCCCTCATGTTGGCTCTAATGTACAAATAAGAATTAATTAGTATGTTTCTCAAATATTTTGCCACCTCAAGACAACTGGAGCCTATTTCCTCACCACTTAAATGGAAGAAATAACAATTTACATAGGACTGTGGGGGTAAATGAGATGATGTTCTTGTAAACTCTGAAGTGCAATACAAATTAGTGTTTGTATTATGATTATTATAATTAATGATCTTTAGCATAATTATTATTATGTCTAGCCTCAAAACCACTGCAGTTTTTCTATAATCAATAGCTACAATGCAATACATTCAGAGCTGGCAGGAACAATGTTTTTTCTTTCTTTCTTTCTTTTCATTTCTCATGACACCTCATGTAATTTTCAATATAGAATAGAGACTCAATAAATACCTGAGTGATAATATTTTCTCTTCTCACTATACATAAAGGAAAACATCAGAGAAGACATACCACAGCTTTTGTTACATTTTTCCTCTGGAAAAATTGGGATTGTATTAAAATACTGGGTATGACTGAATGCTAGAGTGGGAGTCTAAAAGTCTAGATTATTTTTCTGAAAATACACTTGATAGCATTTGAAAAAAGCCTGCCTTGGGCTCTCCAAATTTCAAATTGCTTACCTGAAAAAGTGTATAAGTCCCCTAAACTGAAATACATATGTTTCTCATCACTACAAACTTTCACCATTCCTTCATTAATAAGAGGATGGTAAAAAGTTTTATGATGAACATTTGCCACCTTTAGTTCAGAAAAAATTATAAGGAGGATTCTAGGAAAGCTAGATCAAAAAGATAAGAAAATTAATTTGTGAAAGATTTTTATCCCCGGTATTTTCTTAAATTTTAAATATATATCACAGAAAAAAAAATCGGAATTTTGTTATTATTCCTTTTGTTTTTCAGTTTAGTATTTCAAAAATATTTTAATTACATTTTGGGGGAAAGGGGCACTCTCCACAACTTTTTACTGATTAGGACCTCTACTGAACCTACTGCGAAGACCATTTATGTAACAGAACCACTTCTTGGATGGAGGGAGCAGTATGTCATAGAGCAGTTACATTTAACAATTATATTTTACTGGCCCTAGGATCAGAAGGTCTCATATCTCTCCCTGAACCTATTGTAATTGCTCATTGTGGCATAGTGTTGGATCACCTTAAAAGACTCCCTTTTATTTTTCTACTACAATTGGCAACAAAATGGCATTAAAGAGAATTTTTTTTTTAAAGATTTTATTTATTTATTTGTCAGAGAGAGAGAGCATATGAGCACAGGCAGACAGAGCAGCAGGCAGAGGCAGAGGGAGCAAGGAGCCCGATGCAGGACTCGATCCCAGGACGCTGGGATCATGACCTGAGCCGAAGGCAGCCGCTCAACCAACTGAGCCACCCAGGTGTCCCTAAAGAGAAATTTTTAATTAAATGTTGATGCCATTAAAAGTTGAAGCACTTCTCATTTGCTAAAGAGCTCAACTATACAGATTTGGGTGACCTCCTGACTTCTGTATTTGTTAAACAAAACCCTTCTAGTTTTCAGATCCACAAATATTTATTAAACACTATTATGGGATAAGAACTGGGAATATAGAAGTTAATGGCACAGTAAGTTCCAAAGAACTTACAGAAGGAATCAGAGATGAATAAACAAACTGTAACTCTTTGGATTCCCTGTGGTTATGTGGTCCAATCTGACAGTAGTTATAAAAGCAGTCAGACAACTAAAAAAGTACTTTTAAAGTAAGTCAACGTATATATCTTTAACCCTAAGAAATGAAGCACAACTTATCTTTTAAAAATCATTTTCTCATCCATTTTACTCTTACTGCACCTGCCTCTGCTTTTCTTCCAAACCCCCCAAATGTTTCTTCCTTTTCCCACCCCCAACTGGATGACCCTCCATGAAATTTTGCTTCAAAACATTCTTATCTCCTGATTCTGCTGTAAACCTGCACAAGAGAATGCTAGGAGTAAGGGAAGAAACAGATCTGGCTAGGCCAGTAATCTCTTTGGCAGCCAGGAGTGGAGAAAAGGCTAGAATTATTTACATGCTATTTTTTTTTGCCTAACATAAAAGTACTATGAAATAGGGTGAAAAATCTTGTAATAGAAATATGTACAAGGGTGAGTACAAGTTTAAAGGAAGTATAAAGAAGACATTGCCTAGGACATCTTGCCACTTAGCTCTGATGGGTCTTAAATTTGTCTGGCAGGGAAGGAGGGATTGTGGTGAAGGACAAAATTTCATTTATATAATATCTTTGGACTTGAGTAAATTAGGGAAACCAACAAAAGCCCTTGAAGATAACACATTTCTTCCACTATGAAGCTTATACCCTGGTTAAAGCTATGGTAGAAATGTACAGGATAGAGAGCTGGACATTTCCTTTGGAGCAGCTAATATTTTATAGGATTACATACAAAAATGTATGTATTTCTGTGAAGATGTTTTGATATAATAGGATTAAAAAATAGGAAAAAATAAAAATCTTTCTAATTCTGATACATTATGCTCACTTCTATTATTCTGAATGTAATTCTAACCCACATCACATAATGTGTCATGTGGCAAGGAGATCAAATGTAGTGGTATTGGGAGACTTCAATGATCAAGGGAGCTGCTAGGAAAATCATTCTGCTAAAAGTGAAATGTCTGATAATTTCTTGGCTTGCCTGCTGACTGTGTCATTTCACAGAAAGAAGAGGTAGTGACAGAGGGAGCTGCATCTCTGAAATTAATTCTGAATACAAGGGAGAACTACTCAGTCAGGTGGGCATCACAAGGAATTTGGGAGAAACAAATTATATCATTTTAGAATTCATAACAACCAAATAAAGTAATGTCAGATATACTGATGGCCAGCCTCCATTTGAATGGTTTTATTGAATCTGAAGTATTTATCAAGTACCTACTGTGTGCTATAGTTTCTTATTCTTTAAGTGTATATGTTTGTGTGTGTAGAGAGAGTCTTTATCCTTGAGTACTTTCAGAAAGATTAAAGAAAAAAACAGAACTCGCCCCACCGCAGATACACGACACTGTGAATTTAAACACATCACATAAATGATAATAACTCATATTTCCCTGGATCTAGCCTCTAGACTACTTGCATAAGATTTCAGACTCTGCAACTACTCCCCCAACACACACAGACACACACACACACACACACACACACACACACGAGACACACACACTTGGTGTATTCAGAAAATGACCCAATTCTGGGAATTTAGAAATCAAAAAGAGACATTTGGATTTTCTCATTCATGGAATTGGGAGTGTGAGCCAAGTTTATCTATAAATCTGATAGCCCCAGCTAAGAATCCTGTCTCTCCCTAAGAACCAGATAAGGACAGGGATGAATCAAGTGACAGCCACCACCATACATCATATTCAAAATCATTCTTCCTTTCCTGAACAGAATCTGTTTCATCAGAGGTTTTGTTATGGGGCCAACTGACACGTCTGTCTCCATCTCCTCTGAGGTATTCTCTGCCACAAAGCTCTGCAGTCTCACACTAAATAGACTCCTAGAAAGCTTGCCATACTAGCTTACAAGACTTGTCCTCGTGGCAGCTTAATCTCAGGATGGGGGCTCTACTATGGATAGTCTTTTCCATGGCTTAGTTCGGTGGGGATGGGAACAAGTTTAAATATAAACATCTCAAATTTAATTTTAGATGATCTCAAAATTATGACAAAAAGAAGGCAGAGAACAAATGAAACTCTTTAGGCCATCTGGGGAGTTCTGCTGGGGTCACATGTAAAAGGTAAGGAGGACATACAACCAAAAACAGAAAAAAAAAAAAACCCATAAAAAAATAAAAAATAAACAACAACAAAACAAAATAGAAAAAGTTAAGCTAGAGAATTTTTAAAAAGATTTATTTATTTATTTTAGAGAGAGAGAAGAGGGAGAGGAGCAGGAGAGAAAATCCTGAAGCAGACTCCCTACTGAGTAGGGAGCCCTGCATGAAGCTTAATCCCAGGACCTTGAGATCGTGACTGGAGCCGAAATCAAGAGTGAGCTGCTTAACTGACTAAGCCACCCCAGCACCCCAAGCTAGAGAATTTTATCAACAAAACTAAACTTCAGGGTAAGTTTGAGTGTGTAAAATAGCCAAACACCAGGGCGAAAAAACTTTTAAAGCTACCGCAGAGTGAAGAAGGAACAAGGTAAAAACGGGTTCAGTGTTTGATTTTCATCTCATTATGCTAACAGATTACAGCAAGAAAAAACTACTCATCTCCTAATTTGCTTCTATTTTCTCTATCCAGGAAAATGATCTCCGAACTGAAAAGAGTAGAATAAACATGGTTAAGAGGTAAATAATGCCCAAATTAGCTGAAGAGATGAAGAGAGAGCTCCTAGCTGTTTCAAGTAAATTCAAGTCCCCAGATTCAACAAAATTATTCCCTGGGAACCAGGAGAATTTACAGGTGTGATCTCAGAAACACTGTTGGCAGTGGCTGCTGAGTATTTACAGGGAAGAAATGTGAGGGCAAAAGACTGAAATAGGTAAATGTCCTGATTTTCTACAAGTGGAAATGGTATATTGCAAACACAAGAGAATGCTGGGCTAACCAATAATCCCTGGGAAAGTGTTCATGAATTTCATTAAAAAGCTCTTTTGAAAGCCCACAAACAAGAGTGTGGCAAACTTTGGGGAACAGTATGGTTTGCTGAGAGCAGAGCACATCAAGATGCCTGTTGGATTTTATTAAGAGCAAGATAAGGGAAGGGAGTGGGATTAATAATGACCTAAAGAAGAGAAGCAAAGTAAAAAGAAGGGGGGGGGGTGGCATGGGAGAGAGGGAAAATGGAAGATAAATGTGCACCATCCCTGGTCATTATCATGTGTTAATAATGTAGGGCAAAGTGCACCCTTTTCTCTGGACTATTTTTTTGAGGGATTTAAAAAAAATCAGTTGGATCAGAGCAGTAAATTAACTCAACCTACAATTTTTGTGCTAAAAGAGATCTTTATACTACTTGAAGTAGCAAAAACTGATCAGGACACAAGTTTCTATCAGTATCCCACAGACTGAATGCTAAAGTCTTTTAGTTTCTTTTGATATGCTTACCAACTGAAGTTCAATATGATGCTGTAGACGTCTGGATTTTGGGAGGACGTTTAACCAATCTCTCCTTTTAGCCATTTATAAACGATTGTCATTTTTCTAAGTCTTCTATATGAGACACACTGTGGCAAGCATTTTGTGTTCATTATTTCTAATGCTTACAAAACCCTTGTGTTGGTATGTTACCTTCAAATTACAGATGGGGAAAGTGAGGCTCAGAGTGATTACGTTATTGACCTGCATTGTCAGATTGTAAGAGGCTGAGGTAGGGTTTGAATACAGATCTTCTCTAAACCTGTACCCTTCCATTGTACTGCTCATCTTCCATCAGGAACTATATGTGTGAATTTGGGGCCAGTTGATAATATGCTTAGGAGGATTTCTAAATAAGTAAACTCCTGTACTACAAGAATTTTAATAAACCTCAGGTATAAAACCAAGTTCAAAGTCCTTGGGCCTGTTTAATGCTATTATACATGATTTGGGTAAAGACATATGGCATGGAATTCAGAAGGATAACTAATGCTTTATGAAAAATAATAATACTTAAAAGTATGTATAAGGTGTTAACAATGGGCCAAAACTAGCTGGGTAAAACTAGATAGGGATGAAAAGATAAATCCTGCATTTGAAATAAAAAATATAATCTTTCTAAATATGTACTGAGGAGATGTGGTTTATCAGCTATATATATGAAAAAAAGACATAGGGATTTTAATTGACAGCAACTTCAATAGGAGTGAGCAGTATAATATACGAACAAGAAGGCAGAGGAAAAAAATCTTTTTTTTTTTTTTAGATTTTATTTATTTCTTTGACAGACAGAGATCACGAGTAGGCAGACAGGCAGGCGGGGGTGGGGGAGAGGCAGGCTCCCTGCTGAGCAGAGAGCCCAATGCGGGACTGGATCCCAGAACCCTGGGATCATGACCTGAGCCGAAGGAAGAGGCTCAACCCACTGAGCCACTCAGGTGCCCCAGGAAAAGGAAATCTTAAGGCTGCATTAGTACTCATTCATTCATTCATTTATACTTAGTATGTATTAATCAAAGGAAATAAAAGATCATTATACTCTACATACTTCATACTATATCTCATATAGATGTACTACAGCTTAAAATGAACTTTTGAATAACTGGAATGTGACCCAGGATGTATCCTGTTGATAAGATATGGGAAAAGTTCTGGATAACATGTCCATTGAGAAAGAGCTGTAAGAACTTAGAATGTTTAGCCTGAAAGTTCCTCAAATATTTAAAGGGTGTAGATTTCATGAAACTAGTCAATCATTCATTCATTCTGAATTCATTGAACAAATATATATTTAGCTTTTGCTATATGCTAAATATGTCAGGCACTGTCCTTGGTACCAGGAAGAAAAAATTTTAAAAGATATGACTCTTGCTCTGAAAGGCTTTTTAGTGTAGTGAGAGAGACAGACAAGAAAAAGCAAGGATCATAGTATGTGCCATAGTAGAGGTATTCCTAGGGCACAGAGAAAAGACATCTCGATCAGACTGTGGAGGTCAGTGAAGGTCTCAGAGAAAAGTGCACTTGAGATAAGATTAGAAAGAAGAATAGGCATTAACTAGCCAAAAATAGGGGGGAAAAGTAAGGACACTGTAGGTATAGAGAATAGCACGTGTGAATGTATGGGAAAATCAAGAGAGCATAGAAGAATTGGCAAAAACATGAGTAATTCTGGCAACTGGAAAAAAGGACATGTGTAGAGCACTGATAGGGAATGTGGCCTGACTTATATTCTAAACTAAGGAATTTGAACTTTATCCTGAAATCTATATGGAGCCTTGAAACATTTAAAACTGGGCAATGACAGGATTAGATTTTAGTTTTAGAAAGCTCCCTCAAGAACAGTGAGGCCAGGGGGCACCTGGGTGACTCAGTGGGTTAAAGCCTCTGCCTTCGGCTCAGGTCATGATCTCGGGGTCCTGGGATCGAGCCCCACATCGGGCTCTCTGCTCAGCGGGGAGCTTGCTTCCTCTTCTCTCTCTGCCTGCTTGTCTGCCTACTTGTGATCTCTGTCTGTCAAATAAATAAATAAAATCTTAAAAAAAAAAAAAAAAGAACAGTGAGGCCAGGCTAGAGGTATTAGGTAGTACCCATTAGGAGGGTCAGTCAATTCTCATCAATTGTTGTACTTTATGTTCTTTACGGATGCGCAAACACTGAATTAGTGGAAGTACTGGATTAAGTTCCTGCAAGCCTCTCATCACAGTATTTTCATCAACAGGCCAATACATAACTTTGCTTTATGTTTAAAGATGCTTTATTACATAGATATAGATATAGTCATATATATCTCACTATGTGTCTTATAAATACTTAGTTACATGCAGTATTTCTAGCTGAGAAAGGTTTAACATTTTCATGACTCTGAACAGCATGACCATGAACTTCATTGGCTTTCAGCCTCACAACACTGCTGTCCACTATGCTCTAAAAAAAAAAAAAAAAAAAAAAAATCAGTTGTCATTCTATGAATCCACAAATTTAGCCATTTTCCCAAAACTTCATAATGTACTATAGATATTACTTTAGCACTTTATGGAGTGCCTCATGTCTAGATCTTCTTTCTCTGGAGGTTGTTGATTCATTAACAAGGAAATTATGATCAACAGCACTGTAACTCATGCCCCAACAATTTTTATCTAATACACGTATTTTCTCCATAAAGCACATTCAGCTTTCTTACACTTAGGAACATTAGACAGCTCTTCAGCACTATAGTTGCTGCTGATTTTAAACAGCAGACTCACACACACACAAAAAAACGACAGAAAAAATGCAAAAAATGTAGCACTAAACAGACTGCCAAAAGGATACTTGTTTACAATATGAGAACTGAAATGAGAAGGAAAATATTGCCTTGTTTGACCTTATCTGGGAACACACTGGCTGTGGGACTCAAATTTTTTTTTTACCACTCTGAGCATGTCCAGGAATGACTCCAAAAACCTGCAAATACTGATTTTGGGGGTTATTAATAAATATAAACAAGTAGGAGAATTTTCAAATATGAAATCCACAAATAATAAGAAACAACTGTACTTAATACTAATCACTGTATAGCTATAATCTAATCCATAGCTGATAAACACCTGAATTAAGGCAGCAGCAGTGGGATAGGTGAAACATTTATTGCATTTCAACTATGTACAAATTTTAGTGCTAGGAACCAAGAATATGGTGGAGCTGGTGAACCCGGAGGTAATGACAAAGAACTGCAGGATAGATGAAGAATTGCAGGGAAAGGTGTATTCTTTAGTAAGAGATAGATATATCAGATATGGCAAAAGAGGCACAGGGAATACTTCCAGAATTGCTTGATGATATCTTAAAATTTGCTCTTTCTGCTGCTCAATCTTAGAGGGCATTGTTGGAGGAAAGGAGGCTTAGAGGATAGGGGATAAGTAAGAGGTCTGGGTTAGTTCAAGAAAGTATAAAGCAATACAGGAGTGATGATAAGATAGATTAATGGCCAGAGATACCTATCTCTTGGACACTGACTTGAAAAACACTTTTTGAGGAAAAAAGGGAAATTTACTCCTAAACATCTGTTTATGAAAGGTGAGCACTGACTTAAATTGAGTAAAATATTTTTAAGGATTTAGAAACCCCTGGAGGTTTACAGGAAGGCTAGACTGGTGAGGGAAGAAAAACATATAGATTTTTTTTCCCTAGATCTTTGGCTTGGGTAGATGATTGCCTGATAATCCCATTTACTAAGATAGGAAAACAATAGGAAAAAGTGTTGGGAAGGAAAAGAAGATGAGTTCTGTTTGAGACACATTCAGTTTGAAGGACCTATGAGACATCCAAGCAAAGGTGGTCAACAGAGAACTGAAATTACAGTGCTTGGGTTTTCTGAGGGTTCTGGGTTAGAAAAAGATAACTGGGAGTTGGTAGTTGAAGTCAGAGGTTTATATAAGGACTTATGTATTGAAAGAAAAAAATCAGATGACCAAAGAAGCAGCTCAGGAAATATGGTCATTTAAGGGACAACTTGAGGAAGAGAAACTGCTACAGAGACCTGATTAAAAAATAGTCTTAGATAGAGAAGAAAAAGAATCAACTATCATAGAAGCTGCAGGTGGACAGAATTCTAAGGATAAAGAAAATTCTGACATAATATTTGAAGCTGGAGGGAGGCCAAATAAAGAATAGTAAAGATAGCAGTGAGAACATGGTTCGAAATGGTAAGTGGATTGATTTTTGCTTAATATAAAAAATTTCCTAATAGGAGAAATGGAAAAAGGAAACAGGTTTCCTTATGAGATGAATACCTTGTCACTGAGTTATGCAGACAGTGTCTCAGTGACTGTCTTTGAATAGTATTTCAGGAAGATTTCTTCCACTAGGTAGGAGGTTCTATTAAATAATCTTCTCAGTGCATCTTTCCAACACTAAGATAATTTGTTCTCAATCAGGGAGAGAGAAAGGGTTTGGAAGGGGTGAAGTGAAGTGTAAGTCTGGACAGGGAAGATTTTATTGATGGGGCAACTCAGGAGTCAATGATCAGTCAAGGACTTGTGGAACAAGCCCTCATAGTTTATTAGTATGTTCCCTTGAAACCTGGATGCAATAATGGGCAACAGTCAAGGCACCAGACCTCCTTTGGCATAGTATAGAAGGAAGATTTAGATGGCTCAGAGAGATGGGAGTATTTGAATGGATACATGGTGTAAGTCCTGACATCTCACAACCTTGCTGTGTTTCCTGAGAAAGGCCAGAAGGACATGGCCCCATGGCATGAGCAATCAATTACATGTAGCAATAGTCATCTGCTTCACTCTGCTTATGCCTCATTCCTTCCCTCTGGGATTGCACCTGATTATAAAATAAGAGTACATATACTCTGCCTTCTGGGGAACTTAGATTTAACAGTTTTATCATAAGTATGTCTCAGAAAAAAAGAATCTCTTGTGAGGTGATAACAACAGTGTAAGTATCACCTATTATCGAGGTTTTACCCTACATCTTATATAATTCCCTCCATAATGTCATCTGTGACACCTTATAATATTGCTTATTATTTCACTATTATCTCACTCCCACTTGAATTCTTCAGAGGAGGTGTTAGGATTCCCATTGGTATTATCTGGCAAATCCAAATTGAGTCTTGGTTTTGTTTCCTGGCTTTATTACTAACCACCCTAGGATCCTTTGTAGTATTTCTCTTTCTTAACTGGTGCTTTCAGCACCTTCCAATTTCGTATTGTCTGAGAACTAAATAAATGTGGGCATGCTAGAACTCAAACAGCTGTATGTATTTAACTACAAGGTTGGATGCCCAATCCGTGCACTGCTTATGCAGCCATCAGGAGAGCTCTGAAAGGAAAATCTGCAAAGCTTCCAGCATATTTTATTAATGACCAGCCAGACACCATAACCCACACCAGGGAGATGAGGACCTAATTAATTAGGCATAATACCACTTAGCACTTACCATTTTCAATAAATATTACTACATGAATGAAAGAATCCTCAAAAGACTCCTGTGAAGCAGGAACTATTAATCCTATTTTACAGCTGGGGAAACAGAAGCAGAAAGGTTCTTATATTTGCCCAAATCCACAAAGAGAGGTGGCATCAGTTCCCAGTTTGGCTCTCTGAGTTGGCCCTCTAGACTATTTTAGAGCATGGCTTTCTTAAAGGTCAAAGGGTTATCATAGATCAAGGGTACTCATGCATAAAATTTTAAGCAATGTATGGGAATAACAATAGAGTAGGTGCATGGAAGTGTGAGGCTATTGTCAGGAGCTTTATAAGGAAATTGGTCATCTGTCTCTCACTTCTCTTGAGGGTAGGGATTATATGCCATATAGATGTGCTAGCAAGTAGCACAGCCTCTGGCACACAGTAGGTATTCAGTAAATATTTGCTTATTCATTCTTTAAACAAAATCTTTATTAAATTCCTATAGTATTCTAGGCATTTTCCTTTCCCTCATGGAACTTAAGAGTCTACTGACAAAGAATATATATAATAAGCCTATAAATAAGTAAAATATAGGTAATCACAAGTGCTAAATGCTAAAGAGGAGGAAGTAAGCCATGAAAATATCTGAGAGAAGAATAGTCCAGGTGGTGCAAGTACAAACTCTTACAGGAGCACCCTTGGCATGCTCAAGAAATAGCAAGGACAGTGTAGCTGTGTAGAGTTAAGTGAGGGGACAGTAAAAGAAGGAAAAGTCAGAAGAAATGATATATGCAAAATCTTATGATAATGTTTTAATCTGTAAGGAGATGAAGATGTTGAAGATTGAGTGGTGCTGTGGAATAAAGTGACTTACATTTTAATGAGCTACTCTTGCCTATGCCTAAGGGATAAGTAGGGAAATGGGGAGACAAGTTTGGAGATTATTGCAATCATTTACTTGAGGAAATAATGGTGATTTGTACAAGAACTGTAGTCATGGGGGTAGTGAGAGATGGTCAGATCCTAGATATATTTTGAAGGTGAAGCCAAGAGGATTAGATTTGATGGAAGATTTCTGAAGGTCTGGAAGAAAGTGATGAGTCAAGACTTGTTCCATGGTTTTGATCTGAGACACCGAAGAGACAGACTTACTATTTACTGAGATAAAGGAGACTATGTAAGGAGAAAATTTCAGAAGAGAAATCAAGAGTCTGGGTTTGGACAAGTTATGTATGAGATGCCTTTGGGCTATCCAAGAGGAGATGCTGAGTAGAAAATGATGTGTCCTGGAAGATAAGGGAATAAAGTATTTCAAAGAGGAGGGATAGCAATCAACTGTGCCAAAAGTTTCTGTTACATTAAAAAAGTGAAAAGACAGAATTGAAAATGAGATTTAAAAAACAAAAAGACATTGGTGATCTTGATAATGTAAGTGTTGGTAGAGAAGAAGTGTAAAGGCCTGATGGACTGGGTTCAAGAGAGAGGAGTGTGAATTCATTGTATATCCATACATAGCTGTATCTGTAGATAGAGATCTAGATAAATTTTTGCTCTGGCAACTGCAAGAATCCAGAAACAAAAAACAACTCAGTAGTTATAAATTTCTCTAGCATTCTGATTGTGGTCTTTAGATACCATTTCCCATAAAAGGAACCAGGGCTTCTTAGAGAAAAAAACTGCTGCCAGATCTGCTGCCCAAAATGTACAAGATTAACCTGGGATATCTTCTCATACCAATTTAGCGAAGAAATTTTTACATTTCTAGGTTTGTGTCAAAAGGAGTCACGAGGGCACCTGGGTGGCTCAGCAGGTTAAGCATCTGCCTTTGGCTCAGGTCCTGATTGCAGGGTAATGGGGTGGAGATCCACATCAGTCTCCCTGCTCAGTGGGGAGTCTACTTCTCCCTTTCCCTTTGCCCCTCCCCTCTGCTCACAAGCTCTCTCTCTCTCTCTTTCTCTCAAAATAAATAAATAAAATCTTAAAAACAACAACAGAGTCATGAGAGTCTGGTCATCATGGACTAACTAGTATCATATTAAATCTCCTTCCATATACAACTAAAAAACAGGGCAAAATATTTGAACCTGTTTTCAGATATTGGACAGCAGGCAACGCAGGACTGGATCCCTGAGAGGAAGGTTATAAACAAGGTGAGCTTTCCAAGCTTTCTATCTAGATGTACATTCCAGAGACAGTGCAGAAAGGGGGAGTCTAAGCAGAGCCCAGTAGTCTCTCTGAGTTCAAAAGACAGAGATTGGAGTTTAGATAGATGAAAAAAGCTGGAATTTGATGGACAGAGTACCAGAGAGTAGCTAAGTAGACAAAGAACTCCAGAAATACACGTACAGATTTGTAAGTCTATGACTGAATATTAAGTTGCATATGCATAAGATGGGTAGGAGGCCAGGGAAAGATAACTACTAGGGAGTTGTGACCTGAATGTTTCTGGAGCTGGAATACATCTAGGAGTCACTCAGTTTTAACCAGCCAGAGTGGAGACTCTGCTAGACATTCAGTAATAACAAGTTTTTATTTCTGGGAGAGAAAGTAATTTTAAAATTGTTTTGGCTCGGGACGCCTGGGGGGCTCAGTGGGTTAAAGCCTCTGCCTTCAGCTCAGGTCATGATCTCAGGGTCCTGGGACTGAGCCTCAAGTAGGGCTCTCTACTCAGCGGAGAGCCTGCTTCCCTTCCTCTCTCTGCCTGCCTCTCTGCCTACTTGTGATCTCTGTCAAATAAATAAATAAAATCTTTAAAAGAAAATTTTTTTAAAAAGTGTTTTGGGGGCACCTGGGTGGCTCAGTGGGTTAAAGCCTCTGCCTTCTGCTCAGGTCATGATCCCAGGATCCTGGGATCGAGCCCGAATTGGGCTCTCTGCTCAGCGGGGAGCCTGCTTCCCTTCCTCTCTCTCTCTCTCTGCCTGCCTCTCTGCTACTTGTGATCTGTCTGTCAAATAAATAAATAAAATCTTTAAAAAAAAAAAATAAATAAATAAAGTGTTTTGGCTCTTCTTGACCCTTTGCTCTTATATATGCATTTTAGAATCAGTTTACCAAGTTTTATGAAAAACTATTAAGTATTTGATTGGAATAATACTGAACCCATATACTGAATATTAAGTCTCCCTATCTAAGAATGTGATGTGTCTCTGTACTATTTAGATCTTATTTGATGGTTTAAAATAAAATTTAAATTTTATCTACTTAAAATTTTTGACCTTTTTAAAGATTTGTTCCTTTATGGCTTATAAATTTGTTACTATTCTAAGTAGTTTCTTATTTCACTTCATTTTCTAGGTATTTTTTTTCTTTTTTTTTTTAAGATTTTATTTATTTGTCAGACAGAGATCACAAGTAGGCAGAGAGGCAGGCAGAGAGATAGAGGAGGAAGCAGGCTCCCCAGCAGGCAGAGAGCCCGATGTGGGGCTTGATCCCAGGATCCTGGGATCATGACCTGAGCCGAAGGCAGAGGCTTTAACCCACTGAGCCACCCAGGCGCCCCATTTTCTAGGTATTTTTATATAAATAATAAAAAGAATTCACTTTCATGTTAATTTTACATTTAGAAGATTTGCTAAACTCTCTTATTAATTTTAATAAGTTGTCCATGAGTCCTTTAGGTTTACTATGTAAACAATAAAATCATATGTGAATAATAGCAATTATTTTCTTTAACAATGTGAATCTTTTTTTTTTTCTTTCCCCCTTGCCTTATCTGCTGGTCAGGGACTCTGGTATCATGTTAGCTAGAAGATATTTTTATTTTATTTTATTTTTTTAAGATTTTATTTATTTATTTGACAGACAGAGATCACAAGTAGGCAGAGAGGCAGGCAGAGAGAGAGGAGGAAGCAGGCTCCCCGCTGAGCAGAGAGCCCGATGCGGTGCTTGATCCCAGGATTCTGGGATCATGACCTGAGCTGAAGACAGAAGCTTAACCACTGAGCCACCCAGGCACCCCTAGAAATATTTTTAAACATCTTTACAAAAGAAGGTATTTATATACATATATGGTATTGATTTCTACCCACACCTTTATTATTTCCTCTGTTTTGCATTTTTTGGACATATTCTGCTAGTGTTTTTCTATTTTTTACTTTTATTTTATTTATTTTTCTATTTTTCATGCATAAGCATATCAAAATCATAGTAGGATTCTACTTCACCATCACCACATTGTCAAAAAGGCTGGAAAAAAAGTGTTGGCAAATATGTGGAGCAATGGCAACTCTCATAGATTTCTAGTAAAAAATGTACCTTGATACAACCACTTTGAAAACAAATTGAAGTTTACTGGGCATGTACTCTATGATTCTGCGATTATATTCCCATATATACTTCCTGGAGGAAAACTGGCACAGGTGGATCAGAACGGTTAATTGTATGTGTCAGCTTGACGGGGCCATAGGTACCACGCTACCGTTATTCAAGGTGTGCGTATGTGAGGTGTATGGGGGTGGGACTGACATCTGAATCGGTAGATCGGACTGAGTAAAGCAGATTGCCTTCCCTAATGCGGAAGGCCCTCCTCCAATCAACTGAAGGCCTAAAAGGAACAAAAAGGTTGACCCTCCAGAAAGTAGAAGGGAACTCCTTCTGTCTGTTTGAGTTAAGACACTGTTTTTTTCCAACACGATTGGCTTTTCTTGGGTCTTATACCTGCCAGCTTTCAAACTAGAACTACACATCGACCCTCCTGGGTCTCCGGCTTGCTGAGAGCAGATCTTGGGACTTGACAGTTTCCATAATTGCATAAGTCAATTCTTTACCATAAGCATCTCTATCTCTGGATATATACATATAGATACATAGTTACCTTATTGCATCTGTTTTGCTGGAGAGCCCAGAATAATATAGGAAGCATGGGTGAAAAATTCATAACAACATAGTTCATGACAGTAAAAAAGACAGAAACACTCAGGGGCACCTGAGGGGCTCAGTTGGTTAAGTGACTTATGCTCAGGTCATGATCTCAGGGTCCTAGGACTGAGCTCTGCATTGGGCTCCACACTCAGCAGGGAATCTCCTTGTCCCTCTCCTTCTGCCACTCATGTTCTCTCTCTTTCTCAAATAAATAAATAAAATCTTTATTTCAAAAAAATCTCTAAAATAAATAAACAAAATCTTTAAGAAAACTTAAAGGTAACCTACAGAATGGGAGAAGATATTTGGAAATGACCTGATAAAGGGTTAGTATCCAACATATACAGATAACTTATATAAAACTCAGCACCCCCAAAAAACAAATAATTAAAAAATGGGCAGAAGACATGCACAGATACTTCTCAAAAGAAGACATTCAGATGGCCAACAGATGCATGAAAAAATGTTCATCATCACTTACCATCAGGTAAATGCAAATCAAAACTATAATGAGATTTCACCTCATAGGTGTCAGAATGGCTAAAATCAAAGACACAAGAAAGAAGAGATGTTGGTGAGGATGTGGAGAAAGGGGATACCTCTTATAGTATCGGTAGGAACGCAAACTGATATAGCCATTCTGGAAAACAGTATGGAGCTTCCTCAAGAAGCTAAAAATAGAACTACTTTATAATCTAGCAGTCACACTCCTGGGTACTTACCCCATTCAAAGGGATACATGCACCCTAACCTTTATAGTAGCATGATTTATAACAGCTGAGATATGGAAGTAGCCCATGTGTGCATCAATTGATGAACTGATCACACACACACACAAACACACAGTGGAATATTATTCAGCCATAAAAAGGATGAAATCTTGCCATTTGCAACAACATAGATGGAGCTAGAGAGTATTATGCTAAGTGAAAGAAGTCAGTGAGAGAAAAACAAATACCCTATGACCTCACTTATATGTGGAATTTATTTTTTTTAAAGATTTTATTTATTTATTTGACACAGACAGAGAGCATGAGCAACGGGAACAGCAGAGGCAGAGGGAGAAGCAGACTCCCTGCTGAGCAGGGAGCCTGATGAGGGGCTTGATCCCAGGTCCCCAGGATCATGACCTGAGCCAAAGGCAAATGCTTAACTGACTGAGCCACCCAGGGACCGTTATATGCGGAATTTAAGAAAGAAAACAAATGAGCAAAGGGGGAAAACAGAGAGGGGGAAAGAAACTAAGAAACACTCAGCTATAGAGAACAAACAAACCCTTCTCTACAGTGACCAGAGGGGAGGTGGTGTGAGGGGATGGGCTGAATAGGTGATGGGAGCACACTTGTCATGATGAGCACAGGGTGATGTATGGAATCACGGTGATTCACCATATTGTTGAATATATGGTGTATCACCATATTGTATACCTGAAACTAATATAACACTGTATTTTAGCTAACTAGAATTAAAATAAAAGCTTGAAAAAAAGTATTGTATTGTCGAACCACCCTCCCCAAAATCAAGTTAGAAAAATATATAAAGTATGACTACATTTATGTAGAATTTAAATATGGGAAAAATAAAATGCCTTTAAAAAGCAACTATAAACAAATATGCTATATGCATATAATAATATACTAATGGCATTAGTATATTATGTATAATGTGTATATAGCATGGAGAATCAAGTGACCTGAGAAAATTTCCTGTTCAGCCATTTTCCAACACAAATCAGGTGCTGGACTAATACTGAATATTAAAATGTGAAGCCCAAAGCATCTGCTTTCTACCTCAAGCTCTGGCGACTGGTAGTGCCTGTCCTTCAGTTTGGTCACAGTTCTTCCAGGCTTCATAAGACATCATCCCCTCTGTCCATCTCCATCTCTATCTCCTGAACCTCTCTCATCAATGGCCACTTCCTTGTTACCCCTGGCTTGTCTCCAGAGACACAGCTATGAATTTAGAGTCAGACTCTGGAAGTCAAGGACTGTTCATCTAGGAGCTAAATGTAATTTCTAGGCATATTTTGTTTGGCTTAATGGTATTTTAAAATCTTTGAGCATAACTAAAATATCAGAAGACTGCACACAATCTTGACTTCCAGCTTCTCTTGAAAAATAGGAAGATCTGGCAACACTGAGTTCTCATTCCTTCTTGCCAGAAACTAGCTGGAATTGCACAGTGGCTGCCCATCTGAGGCCTGTGCTGGCCACCACATTGTCCCTACCACTCTGTTCTCTATGACAGAAGTGAGTGTCCACTTCCATTTTATTTCCGCTCTCTAATTGTTGTTGCTATTATTATTTAGAGAAGTATTTCCCAAGGCACTCAGCAAAATGACAAGTCAAACAAGGTGGCTGGGGTTTTTTTCCTTAGTCGAGGTCATTTTACTTACCAAGTGTGAATATTAGTTTCTTGGCCTGACGGACATTGGTGTTTGCTGTCTCTATTCCATGACCTTATCTAACCATGTTGGAGCGAATTCTCCGTCCTCTTATGCATAAATTTTGGTAATCCAGAGTATTGTTTTCCCTTTCCTAGCATCAAAAAGAGCTGCAGAAATCACCTAAACTTATTCTGCTGGCAGAGGACTAACTCTACATCTCAAAATCTTAGAAGAAGAGAGTCCAGAAAGGTAAGAGTGTCTCGACCTGGTGTGTGCCCACGCTCTCCAAATGAGAGCGCTTGGAAATCAACACCTCAATCTGTTTTCTTTCCCTTTGCCTTGACTTTCCTCTGTTTTCTCCACCCTGTGTGCTCTTCTTGGCAGGAAACTCAAGCCTTAGAAATCTGAGTCTATTCATAAATGCACTTCTTTCAGTTACTATGGCAATGCTGAAGGAATCTGTCACGGCCCAAACAGGATCACAAAAGGATCACTTTTATTTTTATTCTCGATGCTTCCACCAACAAACAAATAAATAAAATGCTACAACCAGCCAGAGTCACATTTGCTTCTTGGTAAACAACTCCCAAGGACTGGCTTCCAACCTTCATTTCTGACTTTTTTCCCTCCTATTTTAACGTAGTTTTATTTTCTTATTTATTAGAAAGGACTTATGAGTGGCATGCTGCATCCAGGTTTCCCCCCTTACCTTTTTGCTCTCATAAACGTGGCATAAGAGTCACAATTACTTTTAGAAAGAATACATTATATGTTAATAAAAAAATAATAAAAAGTTTTAAAAAATGATATTAAAGAAAAGAAGCAGTCTAGTTTCCCAAGAGGATACAGTAAGAATTGGTTTATTGAAAATATAGATTGCACATTCTCATCTCCATGAGCTCTGGGTAACTACTCCAGAGAGCTGCTGTTTTGTCTTCAGCTCTTACCTTTTTATTTCATCATTGACAGTATGGGAATGAAATAGTTCAAAAGTCCTTATTTAAAGAAAGCACAAGACAAACTTCCCGCCCTATACTGAGGGCAGGGATGACAAGTTAAGTTGACATCAAGATTAGCAGATGAGCACTCAGCCACTTTGCCAGTCACTGCTACGGCGTGGACTCTGTGCAGCAACAGAACATTTGCTCAGAACAACCTGCAGTCTGTCAAATTCCATAGCAGTTTCCAAGGCAATGATATGTTCTTGGTCTTTTCTTTATGTATCGCACAATGCTTTAGAAATTGCACAACAAAGGAGAGGGAAGCCCTTTGAACCCAGTGGGGGAAGACCCCCTGATTCCCAGAAAGAGGTTATTTTGCAGATTGATTCCAATTCTCCCTGCTTCTTATAGGAGAGCACCAGCTCTACATCCTCTGGGGGAGGGGGTGACCCTTAAATCTCTAACCTCAGTGCCCACTTCCAGAGAGAGATTTTTATTTGAAATTTCACCGGCACCTGTCTGGTACTGACTGCCCGACGTTTCCGAGTGAAGGAAGGAAGAAAAGATTTAACATAGGAAGTAAACACAGGTGTCTTTGATTGGCTATGATTCCCCCACTGGTCACACTAATGTGTTTTCATCAGCTTTACACACAGGGACCATAAAGAAAAGTAAATGAAGGCACTGGGTCAAGCGTACCTGGTTTGGGATCCTTGTTCTGCTGCTCATCACCTATCACCTTTGGACATGTTATTTAATCTCTCTAAACCTCACTGTTCTTACCTGGAAAAACAATACTACCTGTAGCATCAGATAATTGTTGGGATTAAGTAGGAAACTGCACATAAAGCACTTAGCACAGTGCATTCTGAGTGACTATACGCTCTAAATAAATGTCAGCATTATTATTGTTTTTGTTACATGTTTCAACAGATACATATTCTTATCTCTGATTTTTCCTGTATTTGTTTTATATAATTTATGTTTATATTTTTGTATTTATTTCTTTATATTTTAACAACTCTGTGTGCCCTAGAACATGCTGAAAAAATGGAAAGCAAATCTTTCTTTCACCATAAATGGTATTTAAAGATGCTTGATATAATTTAGAAACAGCTCTTATCTCCTCACTTACTATGAATATATTAGGTAGGAAGTAGTATACTCCTTTTACCAACCAAAAAAAATTAGTTAAAGCTGAATCCACCTAAATAAATCTAGATATATGAATAAAGATATTTCTGATATGAGAATTTTTACCCAAATACTGATATTCAGTATTATCCCCAAATCAAAAGCTGAATAACACATCCATTCACTACTGAAGAAATTGTTGTATCTGATTTGGTAAATTTTTAAAAATAGAACCCTAGAGAAATGATCAGAAGGTTAATGTAATATACTTTCCTTCATCCTTTCTTTCATTTATTCAACAGATATTTACTGAGTTTATTTCAGACCAGGTGCTGTGAGAAACAGTGTAGAGAGCAGAGACATAAGCAAGGTCCCGATCCTTTTTGCAAGGGACTAGGAGAAGTTCAATTGGAGGTATGCAAAGGTACACTGACTCAAACAGAAAGTGTCAAGCATCCCAAGAGAGGTATAGAATAAGTGTTAGAAGTATGTAGAAATGCTAATATTAATTATGCCCTATGATTAAAGTGATTTTGTATGTGGGAAACAACCGAATCTGTAACTTGGTCTTTTGATTCTGCAACTTTTAGTGATACCAACTACTTTGTAAATTTATGGTTGGGTGTATCAAAATTTAAGCACAGAGAAAGTATCAAGAAATCAGGTGGTTCAAAATCAAGTAACATTTTTAATGTAGTCTAAAAAGAAAGTGGACGCAATGGCAATAAAATGCATAAAAAATGGAAGCAGCTTAGTAGTGATCTCTATGCCTGAGTTCTGCACAGTGTATCTATGGCGTTGAAATAAACTCAATTTATTTTCTTCAGAAAGTTTAACCTTGAATTTCTTCTCATATTAAAGAAAAAAAAACTAGTGGAAAATTGACATTTGTGTGAATTCTGAATAAAAATGTGAAACAAACTGAGTCAGTAGCGCTCTAGTCCGCCATCTGGGATTTTGCACTGCTCAGTCGATTCCAGAAATTAGATTAATATGGAGGAACTCAGAAAGGGGAATTTCCTTTCAGAGGTAATTACAAGGCTCACCTATTAACAGTGGAAAATCTGCAGCCACTAATTGCTCTCTTCAAGTCAGATAGGAGACCTCAAATGAAATACAACCTCAGGATGTTTTTTCAGAATGAGAGTTTTATTCCAATTATCAATGGGCATAACCACCAATATTATTTGAAAATGCCAAAGTATAAAGACATTTTCTTACGAGAGTACTACAAAAGCACAGCTCAAAATATCAATCTGCTCTTCCTCAAAACATTTTGAAGTTATCGTTTTGCTTCAACATTTTCACTTGCTCCAAAAAGCTTTCTTTATCCCCCAAATGGCTTTCTATGAATTGCGTAAAATTTGAGTTCAGAAAAATTGGTTCTGGATTAGGATTTGCACACTCAGCACTGCTCTCAGACCGAGGGGATTCAGAACATCTTCTCTGGACAGCACATGCAATGGCTGGATACTTTTGGATTTGTCAGACTCCAAATGACCCAGCTGATGAACTTCAAGACCAGACTGAACAGAGTATCCATCTCCTCCCCCCATTCCTGTTGCCAGATCCTCCGGACAGAAGGTATTGGAACACCTATGGTGGTTTCAGAGATGTGGTTCCCTCTTAAAATAAGTAATAAGCCCAGTTTTTCAGAGGAAACAAAGGACGCAATTATTTCCTTAGAAAATGTAGAAGTAAACAATGTGATGTGCAGGAGAATATTTTCGTTCCTTCTGAAACTTTGGAAATCACAGTCAAGCAACTTAGAATGTATGTGTTAATGAAAGATCTTTTGTCTAATTTATGTACATCACTTTACTACAGATCTATGGAATTTAGGTTACATTTGTATAATTCCATAAGGGGTTTTTGATTGCTTAAGCGCCACCTGTTCTTTATAAATGCTGTGACTGACATCAAGTTTTCCTCCATATGGTGATGACATTTTTGATTACTATTTGTCTTCTTACATTTTAATAGTGATTTGAGTTAAAATAATTTAAAGTCTGTTTCCCAATAGCTTTATATAACTGAACAGTTCTGTTTATGAGTTTTATCTTTCTGTATTTTGAGTCCACATAATTTTTTTAAAAGAGCTTAAACTAGCTACAGAATACAGCTTTAGAGAACTAAATGAGTAATTTTTCAGTTGTGATTTAAAATCAAAAGTAGAATCAATATGGGCATCTCTGTAATTGAAAAGCAGTGGGTGATAATTCTGTACTGAAAACAAGATAATAAGAATAAAAACGAGCCATTGGTGGGAGAAGGATAAGATTAAAGATGTGATCTCAATTAAATATGAACTATTATTAACATTATAATAAGACTTCCACTTCTAATTTGTCCCATACTTTCCTCTTTTGGAGTACAATTATGAGGATATGTAAAAATAACTTAAGTAAATCATGCTAGGATCCATTTATTATTTCCTGCTAAATTAATATTTACAGCATTTTTAATATCCAAATATTTTGGTTTGCAGAAATAGTTCAGTTTTTTTCAGTACGTCAAGATTTACTTCTTTATTTGTCTGATATATTGTTTATCACTTGGTATGCATTAATTTTTAAAATAACAGAAAAGGCCAAGGCAAAGCATGTGGCATTGAAAAGCACAGTGAAAGAAAATGTCAATTTCTCCCATCTTCATACCTGATGGTGATTCTTTTACAGTGTTAAAAGCCTACATATGTGTATATTTGAAAAAAAAAAAAAAACACTGAGGAAAACAAGTGGCCACTTTCCTCTTTATAATAACTTTCTATTTCTCTCTTTTTTTCAAATTGCAAAAGTTTTTTGGTATATAGAAACAGTTTTGCCTATTCAATAAATGGTTCTGGGAAATTGCTGAACAATTTAGGATCAACATCCCAGTTTTTCCTTTGGGAAAAATCATTCCTTACACAAATGCAAATTTCTGCTCTGTTTGCTAGGCTCATAGAGTATAACCTTGAGAGTGGAACCAACACTGAGGAAGGCAGATTAAAAGATAGAGACAGATTCTTCTGAACTCTTAAATTCAGCAATGCCTGAACTAATTCTCCTGAGTTTTGAGATTATTTAAGTCTATAATCCCCTCCACCCTCAACCTAGTCTGACGGGTTTTATAGACCACATTGAAGAAATAAGACCTAATGGAAAGATAAATAGGGAAACACTGATTGTCCTTCATGTGTTTTAGAGATAACTACTTGCAGACATGAAAATCTAACATCTTGTGTCTCCAGCTTCTAAAGCCCTTCCCAGACTTTTTTACCTATTTTCCTCTTCATTCTCCAACAAACACCTGCTTACCCTTCAAAATGCAGTTCAAACATCACTTATTATGACATCTTCCTCTATAGCAGATTAAGTCATTTTCTCCTTTTTGCTTCCATTACACCTTGTATAGGACTCACTCATAATTTTCCCTGTTTTCCTGAAATTACTTGTTTAAACATGTGTTTCATCTCTTTGAGAGCTGAATTCTAATTTGAATTGCCAGCTTGTAGTATAATACTTAAGTAGGTGACTAATAAATGTTTGATAATGGAAGGAGTGAAGGAATGAATGAATGTAGCACTAAAAATAGTAAAAATTATCTACTCACCAATCTGTTAGGAATTTCTTTTTTTTTATTGTGTTATGTTAGTCACCATACAGTACATCATTAGTTTTTGATGTAGTGTCCCATGACTCATCGTTTGCATATAACACCCAGCGCTCCATGCAATATGTGCCCTCCTTAATACCCAACATTGGGCTAACCCATCTTCCTACCCCTCTTCCCTCTGAAACCCTCAGACTGATTCTTGGAGTCCATAGTCTTTCATGGTTCACCTTCCCCTCTGATCCTCCCCCCCTTCATTTTTCCCTTCCTTTTCCTAATGTCCTCCATGCTATTCCTTATGTTCCACAAATAAGTGAAACCATATGATAATTGACTTTCTCTGCTTGACTTATTTCACTTAGCATAACTCCCCCAGTTCCATCCATGTTGATGCAAAAGTTGAGTATGCATCCTTTCAGATGGCTGAGTAAGATTCTATTGTATGGATGGGCCGCATCTTAATCCGTTCATCGTTGAAAGGTATCTTGGCTCTTTCCACAGTTTGGCTATTGTGTTAGGAATTTCTTCATTGCTCAAGTGTTAACATCTTCTTGCAGTCTAAATGATACATTTTATCTGTCTGGGAAAGCCACTGTGACCTCTTTCTTGCTTTCACAGGAGTTCAGTCTATGTTCAGGTAAATTCTTGAGGAAACAAATTTTGTTTCATTAACTACTACAGCACAACCCACATACATCTACCCCTGAATGCTGATAGCAGATCCCATTGTCTCCTTTGCTCTTCTCAGCATAATCCAGGAGAACACGAGTATGGAGTTCTGTTCAAGCATCAATCTTTCTAATAGTAACAAGTCTTTCCGCCAACACAACTGTTTCCTTTCCTTTTTAACAATGGCATATGGTTCATATGTTTACAGCAAATCTCTACAAAATACTTCTTTGTTTTTGCAGAAAGATAGGCTGGGTTGTGAACTCCTAATCTGCACCTCACTTCCTACACACAAAAACAGAGTCCTTGGAGCTGTACAAGCTGTGGTCATATTTGTAATGAAAGCACAGCAAAGGCAAATGGAAATTTATTTCAATGAGTTTACTGTAAGCACACTGGTTTTTTTTTTTAATTGGTAGGTTTTAAAATTGGTATTGGTAGGTTTTAAATGCCTAATTATCTTCATATAAATGGCACCCTATCATCCTAGAAGTGTTGTACTCCTGCCCTGTGCTGTTTATTATTTTGCATTACAATTATCAGGCAAAGCAGAGAAGGTGACTTTAAGCAGCTCATTTAAAGTGCTTTTTTTCTTAAGTGTAAAATCTTTGGGAGGCTATTTACATAGATGTTTATCATTGGGTGTTAAAAATCAGTCCAATTATAAGTACACAAAAGTTTTTATTATGGGTTTAATTTTGAAATGTAAATGGCCATTGTAAAGTGCCTGTTGAAATTTTAATTTGTGCTTGTATTTTCGTCTACGGATTAACAAGCCATCCTGTATTGAAATTAATTATAGAGATACACAAAATGTTCAAAGATAACAGAACCTGTATGGCAAAATTGCCTAAAGGTATGCAATGCAATCCCCTCTTTGGAGTTGAACATTAGAGATGTTGTAAGAAAGTGCTTGTCTGCCGCCCAGACAACCAGCAACACTGTGCAGATGATAGGACTGCACTTCGAGCTCCGTTCTGTTGCCATGGCTATGATGGCCTTAATATTGTATGCTCACAGCAAGGTTGCAATTAGTATTTGGATTTAGAAGAGAAACATAATGATCTCATATTGAAGAAACACTTGCTTAATACTATTTTGGATCTAGGCGTCCTTTCAAACTGCTAACGAGCATCACTGCTGGTCAGAAAAAAAAAAATTCGCTCAGCCATTTTGTACCTGCGTCCTCAGTTTCTCCTGAACAAACTTCACTGGGACAGAGAAGCTGCTGATCTTACTGGTGTGTCTCTGCATGCCCTCTGCTAGACTTCAAAAACATGCCTTGTCTACTTTGGAAGTTATAACAGAGTTTCATATGATTTCCTGTGTAGTGAACAGAGATGAAGCTGTACTGCCTTAATAATCAAATTGAAACACTTACTCAATATCCCCAAAAGAACAGCCAAGGTGTGCACTGGAAGAATTTTAGGGTTTGCTCTATGCACAACCTAATGAAATATTGTTCTGGATCAGCAGTAATCATCTATTATGGGCATTTTTACTGCCATTTATAAAGTGTTCAGTTTCCTATCATTCACAGGTGAGGAGCTCATGAGTGGGCCCTGAGTGCCGGAGATGGGAAAGCTGACCATGTAATAAATGAGGAGAAGGAACTGAGATAGGCAGGATGGTTGCCCGAGCTTCTCAGACTACAAACACTCCAGGATTCCAGTCACAGAGCATGGAAAGGAAGTCATGAGCTAAAGCTAAGAACTCAAGTTGGGGTGAAAGGCACCAGGCAAATGGGCACAGGTTTCTCTGACAGCAGCTGAATCAGTGGAAGAGACAGAATTATGGCGGATACCAGTTTTGTTTCGTTATAAAAAAAGGTTTTTCAAGACAGATTGACCTAAGATATGGAATGGCAACAGCAAATACATAGAAGACAAAATAACGACCTCGTTTTCCATGCTAGAACCATAAACATCTCTAAGGCTTTCAGCTTCATTGTAGAGTCATAGCTTGTTTTATTGCACTTTACTTTATTGTACTTTGCAGGTATCGTGGTGTGTTATAAATCGAAGATTTGTAGCAACACTGCCTTGTGAGCAAGTCATTCTGTGCCATTTGTTCAAAAGCATTTGCTCACTTCGTGTCTGTTACATTTTGGCAATTCTTGCAATATTTCAAACTTTTTCATTATTGTTATGTTTGTTAGGGTGATCTGTGATGTTACTATTATAATTGTTCTGAGACCCCAAAAACCACACCATAGAAGACACATAACTTAGTAAGTTGATTGCTCAACTGAGAGTTGACTGCTCTCCACCACCTTCCTTGGGCCTCCTTATTCCTTGAGACACAAGAATATTGAAATTGGGTCATGTAATAACCCTATAATGGCCTCTAAGTATTCAAGAGAAAGGAAGAGTTGCATGACTCTCCATTTAAATCAAACACTAGGAATGATTAAGCTCAGTGAGAAAGGCATGTCAAAAGCCCAGACTGGGGACGCCTGGGTGGCTCAGTTGGTTAAGCGGCTGCCTCCGGCTCAGGTCATGATCCCAGCGTCCTGGGATTGAGTCCCGCATCGGGCTCCTTGCTCGGCAGGGAGCCTGCTTCTCCCTCTGCCTCTGCCTGCCTCTCTGTCTGCCTGTGCTCTTGCTCTCTCAAATAAATAAATAAATAAAAGATTACTGATCTGTATTTTCAGGCCCTGCAACAGCTGATGTGAACTCGCTTCATGGGTAACCAGATCGATGGTATAGACAGTTGTACTTAAGAGGGCGTGGGGGAAGGCCTCTGCCTCTGCCTGCCTCTCTGTCTGCCTGTGCTCACTCTCTCTGACAAATAAATAAATAAAATCTTGAAAAAAAAAAAAAAAAAGCCCAGACTGGCCAAAATGTAGGCTTCTTGCACCAAACAGTTAGCCAAGTTGTGAATGGAAAGGAAAAGTTCTTGGAGGAAATTAGAAATGCTACATCAGTGAACACATGAGTGATAAGAAAGCAAAACAGCTTATTACTGATATGAAGAAAGATTTAGAGTCTGCAAAGAAGATCAAAACAGCTAGAACATTACCTTAAACCAAAGCCTAACTCAGAATAAGGACCTACCACCCTTCAATTCTATGAAGGCTGAAAGAGGTAAAGAAGCTGCAGAGCCAAAGTTTGAAGCCAGCAGAGGTTGGTTCATGTGGTTTAAGGAAAGAAGCTGTTGCAATAACATAAAAGTATAAAGTGAAAAAAAAAAGTGCAAGATGAAGCAGCAAATACTGATGTAGAAGCTACAGCAAGTTATCCAGAAGATTTTCAATGTAGACAGAACAACCTTCTATTGGAAGAAGATGCCAGCTACGACTTTCAAAGCTAGAAAGGAGAAGTCAGTATCTGGCTTCAAAGCTTCAAAGGACAGGTGCCTCTCTTGTTAGAAGCTAATGCAGTTGGTGGCCCTAAGTTGGAGCCAGTACTCATTTACAATTCTGAAAATCCTAGAGCCCTTTAGAATTATGCTAAATCTACTCTGCTGTGCTCTATCAGAAGAAAAGAACCTGAATGGCAGACAGCACATCTGTTTACAACACCAAATACTTACCAAATATTTTAAGCTCACTATTGAGACCTACTTCTCAAAAGAAAAGATTCAAGTATGACTGCCCAGTGACAATGCACCTGGTTGCGCAAGAGCTCTGATGGAGATACCCAATGAGATGAATGTTGTTTTCATGCCTGATAACACAGCATCCACTTTGCAGCCCATGGGTCAAGGGGTAATTTCCACCTTTAAGTCTTATTATTTACAAATGCATTTTCTAAGGCTATTGCTGCCATGAATAGTGATTCCTCTGATGGATGTAGGCAAAGCAATACAAAAACCTGGAAAGGATTCAGCACTCTAGATGCCATTAAGAACATTCCTGATTCATGGGAAGAGGTCAAAATGACAACATTGACAGGAATTTGGAATAAGTGAATTCCAACCCTCATGGATGATTTGGAGAAGTTCAAGACTTCAGTGGAGGAAGTAACTTCAGGTGAGGTGGAAACAGTAAAGGAACCAGAATTAGAAGTGGAGCCTGAAGAGTTAGAGCCTGCATTGTGGCCATCTCAGAACGATACTTTAACGGATGAGGAGCTGCTTCTTATGGACGAGCATAGTGGTTTCTTCAGAGGGAATCTAATCCTGGTGAAGACGCTACGCAGATTATTGAAATGACAAGGAAGGCTTTAGACTATTATATCAACCTAGATGACAAAGCAGAGGCAGGGTTTGATAGGATTGCTTTCAATCTTGGAAGAAGGTCTACTTTGAGTTAAATGCTATCAAACAGCACTCCTTGCTTACAGAGAAGTAGTTTGTGAAAGGAAGAGTCCATCAATGTAGCAAACTTCACTGTTGTCTTATTTTAAGAAATTGCCACAGCCACTCCAACTTTGAGCAACCACCACCCTGATCAGTTCACAGCCATCAGCATCGAGGCAAGACTCTCCACAAGCAAAAAGATTAGGACTCTGAAAGCTTAAATGATGGTTAGCATTTTGAATTAAGCTATGTACATTGTCTTTTTAAAAAATTATGCTATTATACACCTGGTAGACTATAATATGGTGTAAACATAACTTTCATATGCACTGTGAAGCCAAAAATTCATTTGACTCACTTTATTGCAATATTCATTTTATTATGGTGGTCTGGAAATGCCCACAATATCTCCAAGGTATACCTATATTATAAAGGATTACATCTGATCCTCTAATCTACTTGATTATCTTCACAGAATCATACGATTAGGAGTAGGGGCTGTTATTATGATTTCAGTTGCAAATAAGCTTTGGTAAACTATAGAATGCTCATGGATTTTCCTGGACTCAGTATTGTTTGACTTCTGGTGATGAGCTCAAGACAGAGGTGAGGAGCTGTCCTATAGGGAAAGAATCAGAAAGAGATATGCTGGGGCCGGACCATCTTAGGAGGGATAGTATCAAAAAGGCATTATATAAAATTACTAAGCAGAAAGGGTTGAAAAAGATGAAAGTGAAGAGATAAAAGCAAGAGCCTGGAAGTGGAGTGAAGGAGGAAATAAGAGAAACAAAACAGATGAAAGTGTTTCAAGGAAGAGCTGGAGGTATACATAAAAGCTAGAAGTCTTATTGTGGTATAAAACAGGAGAAGGAAAATGATGATGCTACTATTTATTGAGTCATGTTATGCCAACCTTGTAAAAGTTTCCATATATCATCTCACTTAACCTCCCAACTGTGAGCAATAATCATTTCCATACTGGAAAAGAAGCCTTTTATATTTCCATCATTAGCTCTAATTCTTTACAATAGTAATTTCAAAGATTCTCCATTGTCCCTCTCCATATTTCCAGTCTCAACCTCCCCACTCAAAATCAACAGAGGATCTGCCTTCCAGCCATAAAAGGAAATTAGCTAAGACATGAGAACTCCCTTTACTGCACAACTACAAAATCTAGATATTTAGCTGTTTTCATAGCCATTCTTTCTGCTTCTGTCTAGTTACAATAGAAGAGATGTTCTTAATATCTGAATTTCTTTTTCTCTACCCAAACCCTGGATCCCATTCCTTCTTATCTCTTTAACAGAACCCTTCCATCTACCTTCCTGCACTATTGGTGGGAATGCAAACTAGAGTAGCCTCTCTGGAAAACAGCTACTCAGAGTTTTGGAGTTTCCTCAAAAAGTTAACAACAGAACTACCCTATGATCCAGCAATCACACTAATAGGTATTTACCCAAATATAAAAAGACTGATTCAAAGGGATACATGTACCCCAATATTTATAGCAGCACTATTTACAATAGCCAAATTATGGGAAAAGCCCAAGTGTCCATCAATAGATGAATGGATAAAGAATGTACACACACACACACACACACTCACACACACACACACACACACACACACACACACATACACAATGGAATATTACTCAGCCATAAAAAGAATGAAATCTTGTCATTTGCAATGACATGGATAGAGCTAGAGAGTATTATGCTAAGTGGAATAAATCAGTTAGAGAAAGACAAATACTGTATGATTTCACTCATATGTGGAACTGAAGAAATTTTAAAAAATGAGCAAAGGGAAAAAAAGAGAGAGAGAAAAAAAGACAAATCAAGAAAGACTCAACTATAGAGAAGGAACTGATGGTTACCAGATTCGAGAAGGGAGGAGGACAGGTTAAATAGGTGATGGGAAGTAATGAGGGCACTTGTCATGATGAGCGCTGGGTGCTGTATGGAAGGGCTGGATCATTAAATTGTACACCTGAAACTAATATACTTTATATTAACTAACTGAAATTTAAATAAAAACTTTAAAAAATATGAAGATAAAAATAAAAAACCCGGGGCACCTGAGTGGCCCAGCGGTTGAACCTCTGCCTTCAGCTGGGGTCATGGTCTCAGGGTCCTGGGATCGAGCCCCGAATCAGGCTCTCTGCTCAGCGGGGAGCCTGCTTCTCTGTCTCTCTCTCTCTGCCTGCCTCTCTGCCTACTTGTGATCTCTGTCTGTCAAGTAAATAAATAAAATCTTAAAAAAAAATAATAAAAAACCCTTCTATCTGCTTCCTCTAGGGCTTCTACCTTTCCCTTTTTGTAGTCTCCTTAATATTAGCTTTAAAACCAAAGAAAACTTCCTTTAGCCTGTATCTCCTTCCACCTATTCTCTTTTTCTTTCAAAGGCAAGTTTCTTGAAAGAATTATTTACATTTATTCTCTTCATTTACTTACATTTCTTTTACTTATCAACTTACCACAACATGATTTTTTTCCTACCATGGTCCACTGACACCGTTTGTTCCAGCAGAAACCTTCTACTTATGAAATCTAATGGAAAGATTTTGGTCCCCAATATATGGAAGCTTTTAATAACACTAGTTTTTGAAATAAACTCTTCCTTATGCTCTCTGATACCTCATTCTCCTAGTTATATCTGTCTTCTGATACTTCTTAGTTTCCATCACAGTTCTTTTCCTCCCAGGCCCTTAAAGATCAATGTTCCTCTTGCTTCTGATCTTAATCCTGTTCTCCCCATATGATCCTTGTGTTATCAACCTCTTATGGGGGCTTCAATGCCCATGTCTATGCTGACTGCCAAATCAGTGCCTCCATACTAAATCTCCTTCTTGATCTTCAAGTCATAAGCCAACATCCTCTCTTATCTGGATGTCTGAAACATCCTCATTTCTATCTTCACTCCCAGTCTTGACATCACCATCTTGCCATAGCCAGAACGATTATTTGAAAATGCAAATCTTACCATATTACCCACCCCCAAATCTTTTAATGGCTTCCCATTGTCCTTAGGATAGATCTAAACTTTTTGACATACTTTACAAACCCTTCATGATCATGGTCCCATAAAATGATCCAGTCTTATTTCTTTCCACTTTCCCCCTTTTGTTCAGTATGGTGGTTTATTTGCATATACTGAAAAAAAATGCCTGAATGTATTAATCAATGTTGCATAAGGTCTAAATGTTGCTAAAAGAGAAAGTATCTCACTTCAAAATTCATGCTTTGGAGTTTTAAATATGAGCTAGACTTCTTTTTATTTATGTCTTGGGGGAAATTTTTTAAAGTACCTAATCTGGACTGAACATATGGGAGGGGGTGGCTTATGAAGTACATTTTCTGGTTGTGATCAAATCTTTCTTTGATTTCAGGTCCTGCCACAAGAAAACGTTGGGATATACACTCCAACCCCTTGGAAGAATATCTGTGAGGGAATTAGACAATTAACTTGGAGACAAGGAAGAGCCTATAGTACATTGGGCCCTTGTTTCATTATAGGGCAGAGTAGAGATGTTATTAGACTGCATGATAATAAAGGCGAAAAGACCATTTGCTTTTCCCACTAGCTTACTGGACCTAAGCTTGCTGCCAGAGCAACACTATAGGTAATTCTTTAAAAGATCTTTTAAAGAACATCAAATTGGCCCCAGTGGACTCAGCTGGGTCTTATGGCTGACTGAGAGCAGCAGAAGCAAATATGACTTCTGAAGGATCTCTGAGGCTTTACTGAGAACCACGAGCAGGAAGTAGAGCATCAAGGAACCACTATTAACAGAAACCACTGCTCTCTGAATCTGGCTCAAGCTGCTGCTAGGAACCACCAGCCAGACCCAGCCCTGGGAGTAGCACATCTGGCTGAGAGACGACCTTGCCAAGCAATACTGCCACGCAGCTCTCTGCGTCTTTCGGGGAAAAAGCCTAAATCCTTACTATTTACATAGCATCTGGAGGGAAGGGTAGATATTTATGTAAGTATTTTATTATTGTCTTCATTGATGAAGGAGAGTAACCCGAACCTGAAGGAACTACAAGTTGAGTTAAAGTTTAAGATAATAGAAGGCTTATGTTATCTGAGCTCTCAGAATATCATCTTGCAGGGATAGACTGAGAGGAAAGGCTGTGCCGGGAAACTGGCTGACTTTTGATTTATACAGCAACTATCATCATGTCTTAGACACAATAGGTGCAATTAGGGTACCTACTAGTCAGAACATGATGGTGACAATGTGCAAATCTCAACAGTTTAAATCAACAAATACCTCATTTCTCATGCGTGTTATGTGTCCAATGTAAGTTGGCAGGGAGGCTCAGGGTTGCAGCCAATGAACAGCTAAAACTTGAAAAAGTGGGTTCTGGAAGGTCTTGAACCAGTAATTAAACACCCTGGCACAGAAGCAACACATGTCAAAAAAAAAAAAAAAAAGAAGTAACACATGTCAATTCTGCTCACCACTCAGTGGGCAGAAGGAGTCACAGGTCCCCCTCATCATCCAAACACAAACAAGGCCAAAAAATTAAATCCTACCATGTACCGTGTGCCCTGAAGGCAGAGAACCCAAAAGAATTGGGAAGCATCATGAATGATGACAGTAGCGTGTGTGTGTTCAGTGGCATGATTTGTGCATTGTAAACATTTATGTTATGGTCTATGATACACAAGTGTTTGATGCTATAAAATAGCATTCTTCAGGGATACCTGAGTGGCCCAGTTGGTTAAGTGTCTGCCTTTGGACCAGGTCATGATCTCAGGGTCCTGGGATCCAGTCCCAAGTCCCTTATCAGGCTCCTTGCTCAGCAGAAAGCCTGCTTCTCCCTCTGCCTACTGCTCCCCCACCCCACCCTGCTTGTGCTCTCTCTGTCTTTCCAACAAATAAATACGTAAAATATTTTTTTTTAAGATTTTATGTATTTATTTGACAGAGAGAGAGATCACAAGTAGGCAGAGAGTCAGGCAAAGAGAGAGGGAGAAGCAGGCTCCCCGCTGAGCAGAGCACCCGATGTGGGGCTCCATCCCAGGACCCTGAGATCATGACCTGAGCCAAAGGCAAAGGCTTCACCCACTGAGCCACCCAGGCGCCCCTACATAAAATCTTTTAAAATAGTATTTTTCAATACTGAGAAATTTTAAACTCCCCAAAATATGGTATCCCAGTTTGAGAAACTAAAAGTTAAATACTGTCATGTCACAGGACCACTTTAAACAACTTTAGGTGTAATGGCAAATGGGCACTGAAACTGGTTGGCAGCTACTCCAAATAAGCTAACTTTAATATTTAAAAAAATTTTTTTTGTCAAAATGAAAGTACAAAATCTAAAATTCTTATACAAAATAGAAGACTTCTGGGTGCATTCCCAAGAACTCCCATTTGTTTAGAGTTCAGATTGAGAAGTAGCTCTCTAGTTAAAGAAAAACAGCTAACATTTATTGAGCGCTTGCCATATGCCATTGTCCTTAAATATTCTATGTGAAACCACTCCTTGAATCTGCATGAACATGATATTATGCAGGTATTTGTCATCCACATTTTTTTCTGTGGGAGAAGTGAGGCACAGAGACTTGCTGCACCATGACTGGAACCCAGGCAATAGGAGGGCAGGGCATTCATTGTTCTTAGCCTTTGCTCTATACTATTATTTGTTTATACTTTTTCACTAATTGACCCAACAGACATATGTTTCCTAAAATGTGCAGCAGTGATTGTGATACTGAAAAGGGTATAAGATAATGTCCTCACAAAACTTTCCATCTAGTGGAAAATGAAAATATATACACAATTATTCATTAAAAACAGAGAGCTATTATAAGATACATGCAATTATGTCACGTGTTTCTGGTTTATCATGCATCCCCCTCCCCCAGAGTATAAACTTCATGTCAAGAGATGCTATGTCTATCCTGTCCACGGTTGTCTTTTCCAGGTTAAGAGCCTAGGCAATTGTAGGTGTTCCGTAAATATCTGTGGGAGTGAACGAATGATTGGAAACTTCACTGACAGTACAGTAGTAGGCGCTTTATGTGTTTTTTTTCTCATTTCATTTTCAAAACAAATATTACAAATAAGAAACTGAGATTTAGAGTTCAATCAGAGGGAAATGGGAAAGCCAGAATCTGAACCCCAGTCTTTTATGATTTTGCATACGGTGCCCCCTCTGACTTGAAAACACTGCCTCTTAATGTGGACCAGAAGAATACAAAGTTCTATGGGAAACCGTTTTCTTCCAACCTCATGCACAATGATGAACAAATCACATATAAAAAGAAACATTTCCGATGACTCTCACCATTTTTGTCTAAAGCAAGGACAAGAGGATATATTGCAAAGCCAGATGACTAGATATTTATCAGTCAGAAATGTCTCAAAAAATACAGCTTGATTAGTGAATTGCAGTATGTTCAGTAATTAATTAAGAGTTTGATTTGTAAAAACAAAGCATGATGGCTCCTACACACACCATGTGTCCCCTGAGCAAATGAAGATAGAGCTTAATGCTGAGGCTCCCAGTTCAGCTATGCAGTCACAGATGTGACTCAAATTAGAAGGATGAACTCTGAATAACAATAACACCATCCAAATTAGCAAGTAGTATCTAAAATTTCTTCCAGAAAAGCTGGAGACTGTGTCCAGGGTCCAGGTTTATGAGCATTAAACTCTGCCCAAACTTATTTTCGGATCTGTTTGGGTCAGTGCCACATATGAAAAGAATTCTTGGAGAAACCAGGGTAGTGTTCTTTCTAGTTGTTCAGCGGAATACCATCTAGCAAGAGCTCGAAGGGCAAGTCTACAGTTCATATGGGAAAAACTGCCTTTTCTTTTCCCAGGCAAATGTGTGTGTGTGCAACAGAAGTGCAATAGTGTATAAGCATGGGATTCAGAAATGGAGAGGCAAACTCTGCTGAAAGTAGCTGCTTCTGTAGAAAGCAGAATTTGAAAGACCTTGTTTTGGTTTAGGCTTTGTTATAGGTCTCTGCAATGTTATAAACAAAAGGATCACCTTAGAGGAGGGTACAAAATAAAACTCAAACTGATCTTAACAAGAAATTTAAAGATGTTGATTCTGCAACCAAAGGTGCATTGTTCTTTGGGGAATATTCATGCACTAAACAGAATTAGAATGTATTTAAGAAACAAGAACGAGATGGCTTCTCTTACCAAGACATGTATAGCACTCATTTGATACTCTCAAACAAATACCTTGCATAGATGATCATTTCTTTTTCATTGTATTAAACAATTCACTCATATCAGTTTCCCCTCTCCTGCAACAGAACGCAATACAGGGAGAGGGTCTACACTGCTGATTAATCCCCTTCCTCTTTCACCTATGGCTTCCGTTCCTCAGTTCTGTCGGGAAAAATGCTCTGTGTCTTATATATTCGGAGCCCTCCTTTCCAATTCAGCTTCCCCATTCCTGGCCACATGCCTGTCCTTCGCCTTTCTCCCCATCCTGCCTAACGATGCCTTGTTCTGCGGCTGCAATGTGCCATCCTTCCCTCGCTCCCTATTCACTCCTTCCTTGCCAACTCTGCAGCCATTCTCTTTCTGTCTATGAAAGACTAATGACAGGTGCTGGTGGCTGCCACCTCCTCTGGTTTGGTAGGCTACCCAACCGCTGCCCTTCATTGTCCTGACTTTTTCATACTAAAATGGCATGGTTGGCCTATCATGTCACAATGCATCATGAAGACTGCTTTCATTTCATTACATCTGTACTGTATTTTTAAACCATCATGTGGCCTCAGCTGACCTCTCCAAAATTTATTTCATCTACATTTTTGAGAGACACATGAGCTCAAAATACTCAGTTGGGGTCAATATGGTCATTTTGTAAAGAAAAGGTAGCTCACGGGCTTCTGGAATTTGTAAATAACATTTATTCTCAATCATTCCTTTGAAATTTTCAGCTTAGGAAATAGTCTTGAAAATTGAAGACGAAAGTCCATCAGAGAGTTGCATTCCATTCTCTGAACTTAAAAAAAAAAAAAAAATTCCACAGTCTCAGTTATAGGAAAAACACTTACTCCAGTGTTTTCTATAATTTTCTGCTTTGAAAAGGAGAGATATACCTCTCATGACATTTAGCTCTCATATTTCTGAATCCATCTTGTTGGCTTACACCTTGGGTACCCAAAGTTTAAGTATGACACATAATCAGACTAATCACCTGTAAGTATGCCTGAAGGCAGCTGATACCAACGCCAAGTTACCTGAAAGAGGCAACTTTGCTTTCTTTAAAACAGAGACTTCAACATTAACCAATGCTTTGCTCTCTGGATCTCCTCTCACTTTTGATGGACGCTGACAGTCTCAGTCATACCAAAACATCTTTCTTGGGTTGATTTTTAATTGATAAGCCTTGATGTGATTGTGCGTGTTGTCAGTTCTAACTTATTTTTAATGTTAGAGATGAGCTGCTGGCATATGTATGTGTTCTCCATTAGGCCAGAGAAATTAAGAGAGAATCGTATTTTCAATCTTTAACCATTTAAAAATTAGTTTCCTTATTTTCCTGCCCCAGATGAATTCTGCATTGTTTTAATGAATTCATTCACAGTGTGAGGGCACACAGCGCTGAAGAGACCTCAAGCAGCTTCACATTACAGACACTGACATAGCTTGCTAGAGATCTTCAAAGGCTTTTGTACTTTATTGCTTCATCATTTCTTGAGAAAATTATTTTTAGGCTATTGAGCTCCCACACTTTTTCTCTTTTAAATAATAAGCCCCCAACACACACACACTCCATTGGGGGCGGGAGAAGAAAGGGCAGGGGACATGATCTGAACCATATCTGTTGTTTAGAACAATTAAAAAATTTGTAATTCAGGGGCACCTGGGTGGTTCAATGGGTTAAGCCTCTGCCTTCAGCTCAGGTCATGATCTCAGGGTCCTGGGATTGAGCCCCATATCGGGCTCTCTGCTCCACAGGGAGCCTGCTTCCCTCTCTCTCTCTCTCTGCCTGCCTCTCTGCCTACTTGTGATCTCTCTGTCAAATAAATAAATAAAATCTTTTAAAAAATTTTGTAACCTTAATGTAGATTATGGAAAAATATTCACAGCCTCATTTGTAAAAGAGACAATTGAATTATCAATGACTTTTCAATATTTTTTAGTGGTAGACACATTTTTATAAAATGAAACTTCATACAGAAGTCCAACAGATAAAAGGGAGGACATTTTAGTTAAATATAAGTAGGGAACTCCCAGGAATCTGCCTCATCACCCTACCATTTGGCAATCCCTGGGGCACCTCTATTTGCCGCTTAGACACATTTCCAAGTCCAACATTCTAGGATTCTATTTGATTAAATTTGACAGAAATGTAATTGAATGCCCATAGTATAACTGGGGATACAAAGATACAGTATAGGAGTTCATGAAAATCTATGTTTTGAATACAGTGGCCCATTATACCCTTATCAAATTCCTTGTTAAGCCCTGAAATAACCCAAGGGTCTCTCTCTCTCAGAGAGTAACATGGAACCAGTCCTGCTGCTGGTTTTACTACTCAATAAATGCTCACTGAGCAAATGTATTAAATGAATGAGAGAATTTGAATTAAATTGAAGAGTTGACTGGTTAAATAAAATAATGGATGCTATACCAAGAGTGAGCAAAAATATAGTCCTAGGGAATACTATATTCAATACAATACCTTAAAAAATGTCATCTTTATGAACCATTAAATCAAGTTTCTACATGGTAAAAAAAAAAATAATGAATGCCTCATCAGTTCTTCTATAATAAGCAGTGATCATATACTTCAAAGGAAATCCTATCTTTTACTTAACTATGGAATAGTACTCCATGAGAGGAAATTCTTGATTCCAGCTGATGATTAGCATATGCCTTAAAAAATAAGGGAAAAGGCTCTTACTGATTCTTAAATATTAACTGATTTTAATATCTTACTTGGGCCTTTTAAGGACTCTCAACCTCAGCTAATATCCTGTAACATGAAATTCTCTAATATTGACAAAGCAAATAAGCAAATGTCCCACACATTTTTTTTTAAGATTTTTTTTTTTTAATTTATTTGTCAGAGAGAGAGATGGAGTGAGCACAGGCAGACAGAGTGGCAGGCAGAGGCAGAGGAAGAAGCAGGCTCCCTGCTGAGCAAGGAGCCCAATGTGGGACTCGATCCCAGGACGCTGGGATCATGAGCTGAGCCGAAGGCAGCCGCTTAACCAACTGAGCCACCCAGGCGTCCCTGTCCCGCACATTTTAAGTTGAGAGCTTAAGTATTTATTTACTCTTTCCTTTCCATCTCTTGGGCATTTACATTACTTTCTTTCTACTGGGATAGTTTCGCAGGGCAATCGGTCCCACCACCTATGATTTGCACTGTGGACCAGAGACCATTGTCAAGGTTAATGTCACAGGAGAGCCTGACAGCCACTTAAAGCAAAAAATTTTAAAACAAAAAGAAAATAATTAAATATAGAATGATATGTCCATTTTTTTGAATATACTGAAGTCATTTACTGTGAGCTTCATAAAAAACATTTAAAGAAAGTCTTATTGCTAATGAAGGATATTTCCACAAAGCCATATTGATATAACTATGGTAAAAGAGCAAATTTAAAATAATTCACTCTTTTAAAAAAATCTCCAAGTAATATTTAAAGCAGACACTAATGACTCTGTTCTTCCTTAGCATCTATCCTGACTAAGGGGGTCTGGGGTTCCCATTTCAATTATTTGACTCTTACAGGTATAAAAATAACCTTTATATCTAGAAAAAATATATTTGGTAACGATCTTCTAGAGACAGGTTCTAAACATATTATCACATCTGTCTTCCAATAAAGTACTGTAGTGGAAACTAAGAAACATATTACGGACAGATCTACTATTTAGTACATATCCAAAAAAGAAAAATGCCAAAAGGGGAAAGCTTAAAAAATCAGAGTTGTTTATTCTTTACACTTTTTAAAAGATTTTATTTATTTATTTGACAGACAGAGATTACAAGCAGGCAGAGAGGCAGGCAGAGAGAGAGAGAGAGGAGGAAGCAGGCTCCCTGCTGAGCAGAGAGCCTGATGCGGGACTTGATTCCAGAACCCTGAGATCATGACCTGAGCCAAAGGCAGAGGCTTAACCCACTGAGCCACCCGGGAGCCCCTATTCTTTACATTTTTAAGAGAGAGGAAAATAAAATTGACTATTACACAGATAGGTCTATGTATTAACTGAAAGTAGTGTCTTCATTACTTTATGAGATAACTCAGAGTATTTAAGATATAGACTATTCAAAATACTTACAGCAATGTAGAACATTCAAAATTCTGAGAATACCTCATATCACATATAAAATTCTTAGAATACCTCACATCACATATAAAAAGTAACTTAAAATGGGTCAAAAACTAACATGTAAGAGCTAAAAGTATAAAATTCTTAGAAGGAAACCTAGGCACAAATTTTCATTACCTTCACGTAGGCAATAGTTTCCTAAATATGACCAAAAACGGAAAAAACACAAGCAACAAAGGAAAACAATTAGGTAAATAAAATTTAACTAAAATGTAAAACTTTTGTGCTTCAGGGGACACCACTAACAAAGTAAAAAGACATCCACAGAATGGGAGGGAATATTTACAAATCCTATATCTGATAAGTAACTAGTATACAGAATACACAAAATATTCTTACAACTCAACAATAAAAAGACAAATAACCCAATTTAAAAATTAGCAATGAATTTAAATGGACCTTTCTCCAAAGATATAGAAATGGCTAATAAAAAGATGTTCAACATTAAAGATGTTCATCATTAGTCATTAGTGAAATGTAAATCAAAACATTTATGAGATACCATTTCACACTCACCAGAATGGTAAGATGGACAATATAACAATGTTGGAAAGCATTTAGAGAAACTGGAACTCTCATACATTGCTCATGGGAATGTAAAATTGTGCAGTCATTTCAGAAAAGTTTGGCAGTTTCTCAAAAATTAAACATGAAATTACCATACGACTCAGCAAATCCACTCCTAAAAGAAATGAAAACTGATGACCACACAGAAACTTGTACATGAAAGTTTATAGCAACAACATTCAAAATAAAAAAGTGGGAACATTCCAAAGGTCCATCAATAGAAAAATGTGCAAACAAAATGTAGTATATCCATATAATGGAATATTTTTTAGCCATAAAAAGGAATTAAGTACTTATACATGCTCCAACATGGAAGAACCCTGAAAACATTGTGATAAATGAAAGGATCCAGGCATAAAAGGTCAGATACTGTATTATTTCATTTATCTGAAAAGTCCAATATAGGCAAATCCATAAAGATGGAAATGGATTGGTAGTTTCTAGAGGAAAAATGGAGAATGACTACTAATGGGTATGGGATTTACTTTTGGGGTGGTGAATGTTCCATAATTAAATAGTGGTGATGGTTGAACAACTCTGTGAATATATTAACCACTGAATTGCACACTTTAAAAAGAGAAATTTTGTAGTATGTTATTATATTTTAATTTTAAAAAGGCTCAGAGAGATGATGACACTTCCTTAAATAAGCAAAACTGGAAAAGAAATAACTTGATTAAATCTGGTTTGTTCAGGGGTGCCTGGGTGGCTCAATGGGTTAAAGCCTCTGCCTTCAGCTCAGGTCATAATCCCAGGGTCTCTGCTCAGCAGGGAGCCTGCTTCCTCCACCTCTCTGCCTGCCTCTCTGCCTACTTGTGATCTCTGTCTGTCAAATAAATAAGTAAAATCTTAAAAAAAAAAAAAAAA
>ML102399.1:0-43189 GCA_003697995.1 Taxidea taxus jeffersonii | reverse complement strand
AAAAAAAAAAAAAAAACCTGGTTTGATCACCTAGATATTGCTTAAATCCTATTCCATTGTTCACACTATCGACGGTCCCCACTTCATTTTTCTTTTTCCTTTTAGCTATTATTTATTTATTTATTTATTTGAGAGAGAGAGAGGGAGAAAGAGTATGTGTGTGAGCAGGTAGAGGCAGAGAGGAATGGAGAGGGAGAAAGAATCTGAAGCAGACTCCATACTAAGTGAGGAGCTAAGTTCAGGGCTCCATTTTATAACTGCAAAATCATGACCTGAGCTGAAACCAAGAGTCAGATGCTTAACTGACTGAGCCACACAGCCACCCCCAACTCCATTTTTCAAGGCATTGGCATCTTACTCTTCATAAACCATATGGTAGGAGAATGTCCAGGATGGGGAGATGTCTGTTTCTTCCTGTTGGTAATATTTAGGTAACTGCAATAACGTATAGTTTTGATAATTTAATATTTTTTCAGTTCAGAGAGCTGTGTCAAAATAGGTTCTTCAAAAATGTCATGTACTGAGACTTCTTATGCCAAGTCATGAGACCAGATCTACTCTCCCGTCATGAGCAACTATGGACAAATCTCTGAAAAAACAGTTTTCAAACACTGGATAATAGGCAGGGCATGACTGTGATCATTGAGAGAAGGGAAACAAATGAGATGAGCCCAGTTGACTGCCTTGGCTTTCTAGCTAAAGATACTTTCTGGACAATGATGTAGGCAGGGAAGGCAAATCGCACCAGAGCACAGTGGTCTTGCTGAGCTGAGAAGACAGATATTGGAGTTTGAAGAGGACGAGGCAAGTGGTATTTGTGAATTAGAGAATCAGAGAGTAAAAGAGAGTACTGAGGAATAGTTCCAGAAATCTTTCGGGGGATGTGAGTCTCCTTGAATCTGTTGCCAAATAGAAGCTATGGATGTTTAGGGTGAAACTCCATAAGGCTGGGAAAACAAAAATAAACAGACAAAAACAATTCTCAGTACTCAAATGGAGTTGAAACCAGGACTTTCAGAGATCTCAGAACAGATGTAGAAGTATTCTAGCCCTAGAGAAGAGGCAACTCTAAAAACAGAGAAACATGAAATCTTGAAAGGATCAAGCTCACCAGGAAGAACTTTACTGCCTTATAGAACAAGGTCTAACCCTCTTTAAAGGAAGAAAAGAATCTAGAAATGCAACAATATAGAATTCAAAATAGTACCTAAAAGATAAGTACTCAATACATAAAGCAACAGGAAAATGTGACCCACAACCAGAAGAAAAATTAGTCATTAGAAACATTCCCAGAACTGGCCAACATGATGAAATAAGCAGACAATGATGTTCAAAAAGCTACTGTAAATATAGCAAAATACTTAAAGGAAAAGATAAATATAACATAGCAATGGAAGATATTAAAAGAAGGAAATAAAACTTCTAGAGATGAAAAATACAATACCTGAAATGAAAAATTTACAGTCAAAAACTTAACAGCAGATTAGGAACTACAGAATGAGAAGTCAGTGAGCCAGAAGACAAATCAACAGAACAATTCAAAATGAAACATGATAAGGAAAAAAAAAAAAAAAGCCTGAAAAAAATTTAACAGAGCCTCAGTGACTTGTAGGATAATATTCAGTGGTCTAACTTATGTGCAATTAGGATCTCAGAAGTGTGTGTGTTGGGTGGAAGGACAGAAAAATATTTGAATTTCAAATATTTGAAGGATAGCCAGATTTTTCATATTTGGTGAAAACTATTAACTTACAGGTTTGGGAAGTATAACGAGTCCCAGATACTGTAAACACAAAGAAAGCACACCAAGGCACATCACAATCAAATTGCTGAAATCCAGGGCAAAAAGGAAAATCTTAAAAGCAACTAGAGAATGAGACACATTATTTGTGTATTCTGACATAAAGAGAGTCTGAATAAAGGAATAAAGATGAAGACTGACCATGAATTTCTTGGCAGACCTTTGCAAGTCAGAATATAATGAAACAACATCTTTGCAGTGTTCAAAGGAAAACAGCAACCCAAAAGACTTCCCTCCCAGCATTCTAAATCCAGTGAAAATATTCTTCAAAAAATTAAGGCAAAATAAAAATGTTTTCAGCAACGGAAAACCTGAGAGCTTTTGTCATAAATAGAAACGTACAACAAAGAAATGTTAAAGATAGTTCTTTAAGTGGAAGGAAAATAACACTACATGGTAACAGATCTACACAAAGGAATGAAGAATGCTGAAAGTAATAAATATGTGGGTTAATGCAAAATTGATAACTTTGGACTGATACTGTTCTATATCTTAGGTGTGGTGAGGATTACATGAGAGTAAACATTTGCTAAAACTCATCAAACTATAAAGCAGGTGCTGAAGTGGGAGCATTTCATGGAATATAAATGCTTTTCAAGTTTTCTAGTATCCTGACTCCTTGGATATGTGATAATCATTTAAATTGGTCTCTTTCAGGGCACTAGTGCACTTCCCTTGTACCAAATTCTTCTTAGGAAAACACTAGGTCAATAACTTGAGTTTTGTTGTTGTTGTTGTTTCTCCTATATTTAGTTGAAAAGCACCTCTGGAGGGGAAGAAAGGATATCAGCACGCAGATCTGAGCCACCAGAAATTTATTCTTCTTAGCTTCAACTGGTTCCTCAGTGCAATGTATAAACTCTACATATTCTTAGTTATGGCCTCTTTATTTCAAATACCAGTCCCTTTAAAATAGGGGCGCTGAGGTTTCTTTTGCTTCCAGCAGAAAAACCATGCCTCTTTTATTTATAAAATGGAAATGGCCTGGCATAGTTGTCCCAATTGTCCCCCTACACACGTATAAATATACTCACATTCACACATCTTGATCTCTTTTCTCCAGTCTCAGAGGATGGGGGGCTCCTATTGTTCAAGGCCCACCCCTCCATCTGTCCCCTGATCCTGGAGATATAACTCCTCTGGGACTTCACTCCATTAATTCTCTCACTCCCTCATGTTTAGCCTCCCCCATAATTGGCTCCTACATTCAGTCTATAAATATGCTCAAATACCTCCCATCCTAAAAATGAAATAAACAAAAAAATCTCCTCTTTCAATAGACTGACATATTTCTCTTTTCCAAATCTCTCTCAATTGAAAATAATCCACATTTTCTCTCCCCCCCATTCTCCTTAATCACTGGATCTTCTGACCCACAACTTTACGGAACTCTTGTCATAAATAACTCCGCGCATTTTGGAGGGGTATTTCTCATCCTTAGGGAATCTTCCTGCTGTAGTTGATATAGTCGCTCACTTTCCCCATCCCCCTTGATAAGTGAAGCAATGGAACAAGTGTGCCCATGAGGGGCATGTCAGCTGAGAAGAGAAGAAACCCAGAGGTGGAAATTTGGGGAATATGAACAACTAAGAAAGAAAGATTAAATGGTGAAGAAATAATGCCTGAGATATAAAGGGAATGGTCAGAAGACAGAGAGGAATCCCAAGAAGGAAAGGTATTACATCAGAATAATAGCTTATTCCACATTCATTCTGTGATCGTTACTGGGCTTCTACTTCCTACACTGTTTCAAATGGGCTATCACGACGTTTTATTCTATAGTGACAGTAAGCACTGCAGCAGCTTTATTTACCTTCTATGCTCCAAACATCCCAGGCACATAGACACTTTCAGTCAACCAAGCTCTTATTGCTTTGGGCTCCTAACTTCTAAAAATTATACTGGTTTTATCCCAGTCTCGAAAAAAAAAAAAACCAAAATGCATACAGAAGATAATTATATTATACATGGATTTGTCCTCTGGAAATATAACTTCAAAAGTATTCTGAAATATAGGGTGCCTGGGTGGCTCGGTCACTATGTGTCTGACTCTTGACCTCAGTTCAGGTCTGATCTCAGGGTTATGAGTTCAATTCAAGCCCCATGCTGGGCTCTTAAAAAAAATGGCGAAATATTATTACTTCTATGAAAAACCTAGGGTAAGAGACTTCAAAACTGGGTACTTTGTATTTTCACCTTTCAATTTTCTTATTTTTTTTAAAGATTTTATTTATTTGTCAGAGAGACAGAGAGAGAGTGCACAAGAAGGGGGAGCAGCATGCAGAGGGAGAAGCAGGCTCCCCACTGAGCCGGGAGCCCAAGGTGGGACTCAATCCCAGGTCCCTGAGATCATGACTTGAGCCAAAGGCAGACACTTAACCACCCGAGCCACTCAGGCATCACAATTTCCTTACTTTTTTCCTGAAAGATATCATCCCAGCCTTAGAAATGGAAACAAAACATTTGGGGAAGAGAAAGAAGTAGTATTGATGAATTCCTTTTATGTAATATTCTAGTCCTCTATAGTCAGAAAATAACTAAGAGTGCTGTTCTTTTGGCATTTGGAGTAAAACTGGTTCTTAACATTTTCTTTTGAGTGAACTTATATCTCAGACACCAAAGAACAAATGAGAAGTGTAAAAACAGCACTGACTGTACCAACTCCCACTACAGTTTTCTGTCTTTAAACACTTTTTTAAAGTTCAATATAAATTGCTTGACAATGGCATTCACAGCTGTGGTAAGGGGATGGGAAGTGGATTTCTGTTGCCAAGTTTCCTTTGAGTGGTGCCTGCAGCGGTCCTTTCTAACTCTGTGGTTACACCCAATGCAGCATAGATAGTCCCCAGGAACTGCAAATTCTTTCCTTTCTACAAATTTACAGTGGCAGCCAAGAAAAACAGAAATCACTGTGACTTGATGGGAAGAAGGAGACAATTGCCAACTGGAAGGTGGCAGTAGAAAGATATACTTTTTCAAAAGAAATAGATCTAACTTGTCAGGAAGGCATGCACCTGTATGAAAATTCATGAAATGAAGTGTAGGACTATGGTGGAGACCATTTGGCCACGGATGAGAAAAGGAGAGAAACAGAATTGATATTGTTGTGGGAGTAAGCTTTACGCTAAATGGCCAAAGACAGGAGATGTGTGGTGTTTTCTGAATGCAGCCAATAATGCTGGCAAAGACACAGCATCCAGAAGTGATGGAGGGAGGGGTGGGGCTTTATCGAGGCAGCTGTTGAAAGTTCCATTTTGCTAAAAGCATGTATCTGATGAATTCTTGACTTGCTCTACTCATAGTTTCATCTTTCAGATGGTTGAGGAAGCAATAAGGAGAACTGCGACTCAATTTAATTATGAATTTCAGGGAAGGACTAGATGGGGATGTGTCAGTGATAGGAAATTGTGAGATGATTATCCTGATGTTTTGGAGATTTGTAAGAGTGAGGGGTGGGAATTCTGGGAAGAGGTAGAAATATACCCTGGCCTTCAGGAAAACAGATTTCAAAGAAACCAGACAGAAATAGTTCACATTTTTTAAAGGAACATAGTTCTGGAGGGAAGGGCCATTTTAAAAAGAGGGAGGGGGGAGAAAGCTTAACTATGCAGTTTATTACTTCCAATATCCTTTTTTTTTCTTAAGTTGATCTTTAAAGAAACAAAAATTATTCATTTATTGGAAAGTGAATTCCCCAATCACTGGAAATATTAAATTCTCCACAATTGCCTCTGAGTAACAGAACCAAGGACATTTCCTACATTAGATGGGAATTTGAACTAAATCACTTTTTAAACCTTTTTAAAATGTGTGTACCTTGATTTCTTTGGCAGTCTGGAAAGCCTGATTGGATTCCTTCTCCTAAAAATGATTTTAAGTGTAAAAGATTACAAGACTAACTCCATGGGTTAGTTAGTTACGCAGTTATCAAAATTTAAAAAACAAGTTTATGATAAAATACGTGTCTTCGTAAATGCATTAAATAATAAGATCTAACAGTAGGTCTAATAACTATGGTAATTTCGAATATCAATGGGTGTAAATGATATTTCAGGATACCTGCAACAAATCTGATGTGATGTGAAAACATCTCAACCACAAGTGTTTTTGAGGCTTGTTAATTTGAGGAAGTGCTACGGTATAGTTAGACATTTGCATAATTTTTTCCCATTCAAATTCATAGATCCCTTGAATTCTACCCAGAAAATGACTAAATTCTACCCTAGGAATAATGAGGTTCTATGGAAGTGAGGACATAGGAGTTTCACCAGACCTCCATTTCCCAGAAATCAATGCTCAAACATCTTAGAACTGCATAATAGGCACACAATGTGGCATTGGAGGGCTAGGATTGGCAACAAGTTTGCCTGGATTCAAATTCCAACTCAACAGACATTGTGATCTAGAGAAAATTACTTAAAAACCCAATGCATCAATTCCCATATCTGTAAAATGAGGTAATAGTATATATATCATTGGGTTTTCTGAAATTTCAAAGAAATAATTGTTGTATATAATAATTAGCTATTACTACTGCCTAGATAATCTCATTTCTCACTTTACCCATTCTCTGTCTCCAAACTGTGCTCAGCCATGACTACCTAACTGTAATTTCACAAGCATACCAATATTGTTTTACCCTTCCATGCCCTTCCTCGTTTCACGCCTGTCTGAAAAATCGATCCTAAATAGTTTGTAACATTTGCCCTTCCTTGTTCCTAACTTTGTACTTTAGAATCTACCAAGACAACATGGCAGTACTTCTATGAAGCCATCTTACCTCTTTAAAAGCAAATTAAAGAATTCCTTCTTTGAGCCCTGCACCACTTCTTCCGACCAGCAAATTCCAACATGTATTGATCCTGGCTAACAACTCCCAAGTTTATAGTCCAACTCTGACTGCTCTCCTGGGTATTAGACTCATATCCAAATTGGCTTCTTTTTTGGATGTCTAAAAGGCATGTCAAGCAAAACTCTGGATTTTCCTCAATTCAATCCCCCATCCAAGAAAACCCAAAAGACCACCACCAACAAAAAAACCCCAACAACCAAAAAACAAAACCCCCCAACTCTTGCCCCTGCTCATTTCCATCTCAGTCATGATAAAACCTAATTGCCCAAACTGAAAACTATGAGTCATCTTCCATTTCTCTTCTCATCATCCTCGCCCACATTCTTCCTAATACCTAGTAGATTTACCTCCAAAAGTTCTCCTGCATCTGTCCTGAATATTTAATCATTTTCACGTACACCACTAATACCTAACTCACCATCACCTTTCTTCTTGACTATTAAATTGTTCTTTTTAATTAATTTAATTTAATAATTTAAAGGGTAAACATTTAGTTAAATGTTACCATTTCTATTCATAATCTTGGGTCCCTACAATCCATTCTCTATGATGATCTTTTAAAATTATATATCAGATCATTCTACTCCCCTTTTCTATCCCTCAGAATTTAATACAAACTCCTTCTATTGCCCATAGGATTTTACAAATGCTCACCTCAGCTATAATCTTATCCTCAAATTTCATCCTCTCTCCTTTGCTCACTATGATCCAGCCACATTCTTCCTGTTTTCTTAGTTTATGTATTTGCATTATTTTCCTAGAATGTTCTTCTCCCAGATATTTGTATGTCTAACTTTTCTATCATCTAGGTCTGAACTTCAAAATTACAGGCCCAGAGAAGTTTTTCCTCATCATTCTATTTAATGTACATCTTTACTACACTATCCTACTTTCTTGATGCCACTTACCACTATCTGAAATGATCTTATTTATCTTCTTGTTTGTCATCGGTTCCCTTGTCTAGACTCTAAACGGAATCAAACCAGTGTCTTATTAAATACTATATTCCCAGGGCCCAGAACACTACCTTACATACAGTAGATACTCAGGGCATATTGTTTGAGTAACTGATTGAATGAATGATCGGCTGAATTTTGTTACAGTGTAGTTGTTCTGAGGACTAAATGAGATGATGCATGTAAATTGCTTACCATGCTGTCTTGCATACAGCAAATATTCAAAAATACCAGTAACAAAGCAAAACATATATAGCTGTTATTTTCATAAGTAGACTTTTTTTTTTTTTATCAAGGAACTCCACAGAAAATGTGACAACTTAAAGGCATAAGTTTGAGACTAGGTAACTTTCTGAGTAGGATAAGAGATCATGTTGGAAAGGGAGAGAAAAAGAAGTAAAACAGCCATGACAAGATATGGAGTTCCTGAAACACTGGTCCAGGAGATTAATTCTAAAGTAAAATGTGTCTGAAGCAAGGTGTACAGGGACATCCTAAGACAGCTGGGTTACTGAACACATATTCTGCCAACTACTTAATTTTCCTGGCAATCAGTTCTTCATCCCCCATCATTTTTTAAACAAACAGTTATTAATCCAATTCTCCAACTACAGCTTCAAAAAAAAAAAAAAAAACCATGCATTGCTCGTAGAAAGTTCTCTTTGCAGGTAGAATAGGGGTGGGGGAGGATGGAGACCCACAGGAAGGAGAGGCATTTTTGATGCCATCAAACCTAATATGTTACTATCTGCTTTTGAAATGTTCTTTCTAGTATGGCCTGCAACTGGCCTGCTACTAAGAATGCAGTGGTTAGCACTGTGACCTTTCCCTACCCTTTCCTCAACCACCTTTGAAAATAGCGTGGAGCATAAGTTGAAGCTGGTGACCTCCAGTCATGGGAGTCCCCATTCAAGCAATAACCTGGGGGACGTGTGAGAAGGAAATATATTTTTCTTATGAATTGCCCTGAAGCAGACCACAAATAGCCATGAAGGGGTGATGTGGGGGTTTATAGTATAAAGGGAAGAAAAGTTTATTCAGGCATCCATTGTTCCTGTATTTGTTACAGAAATAACTAACATGCATTTTATAATCTCTCTATCAAAACTTAAGACATATTAAAATCCCAGTAACAACAGAACTAAAAGTGTTGAGAATTAAATCTCTCCCACTGAAAGCCTTCACATATGCATTCTGCCCACACAGAAAACTGCACTCAAGGCTGCAGTGGATTGTGTGCAGCTTTAGCAAGCATGATGGTAAAATACTGGGAGGTCTAGATTAGACGCTCTGGGAACCCTAGAAGTCTGAACTTTGTCATAGCACACACATTACAGTGACGCAGCACTCCAAAAAGTAACTGTTGTGCTAATACAATAGATGTAAGGAAATGTTGCTCCAAAATTAATATAATGGATTCAGGGAAATATTGCTCCAAAGCTACAACCAAGGGAGTTGGAAAAGGAACACTGTATAGGGAAAAGATCAGTCTTTTGACTCAAGACAGATGAGGGTTCAGAAGCCAGATCTGCTGGGTAGCTTTGGAAACAGTGTCTGGCACCTAGTCAGGAGGCAGTAAGTGTCTGTTGCACAAAAGAACTGCTTTGAACATCAGCGAACCTATCTATGAAATGGAGGTAAGAATTACATCTAGCCTACAAGATTACATGAGTATTAAAGGTAGCACAGACCTGTATCCCTGGGGCTAGTAATACACTATATGTTAATAAAAATTAAAAAAATAAATAGCAGTTTACAGTCCAATAAAAAAAGGTAGTATAGATAAACTATCTAGCTCCCTATATTGTGACTGTTGTAATTTTCCTTTAACCTTCCAGCAATTCTCTCCTTGTGATACATCCTTCTACTACTTCTACTATTATCATCTATGTCCCTTAGGGTTGCCAGGCCCTGCTATTTGGATTCTTTCATCTTATCTTTCTTAAGGATTACTTAGGATAGAAGAGTAGAATGTGACAGATATGTATACCCAGCCTTCATGTTTCACTGGAGACTTTGCTTGACCTCATTGGTATGTTTTTGAAATATTTCCCATTTTCATATGTGGACCTATTTTAACTAGGTAAACAATAACTTAACTATTAATTACATATAGCTAGGTATACATGAAATTATTATTGTATGTCTCCTATAGCTTGCAAACTTCTCCAAAATACCATTTCATTCAATGCTGCTCTTGGGTCTTTTTAAAGAAAAACAAACAAACAAACAGAAACAACAACAACAACAACAACTCTAGGGTAAAGAGAATTTTAGAGAAGCCAAATATCTGGGTGTAAATTCAGATGTGATGGTGACCGGGTTGTACCATCTGTCACAACTTCAAGCCCCAGTAGAGATTCAGTGAATCTGGCCAGTTCCATTGGAGTCTCTCCCAACTCCATTCTTCCAAAAATTGGGAGCTTAGATAAGAAGGAGGTCAGAAGTTCAGTTCAACTCAATTTAGTAAATACATATTGAAAACCTACTGTGGGTCAAAGACTACAGATACAAAAGTAAACAGGATGAGGTCTCAGTCTCCAAGAAACTTCACTTTGCAGTGGGTAAGATAGAGACATAAACAGGCTATTTCATTGTAACAAAATAAATGTTACAAGATAGGTTTTGACTGAGTTCTTTGGGAGCCCCAGAGGAGGGTGTTTGCCCAGACTTTACAGAGAAAGAGGCATGGGGAGGAAGAAGTTAATTCTGAAAACTACAGATGCGAAAGCACAATCCTTCTTAGCAGGGTCAGGAATAAGAGAGCTTAGACTCGGGGAGGAATGTACACATTTTGTGTACTCAGGAAAGGGAAGCCAGAGTGGATGGAGCTGGACTGAGGCTTTTGGACAAACATGCTCTGAACCCTCCTCTCTGAGAGCCAGTGCTCTAATTTACCATGTTACACTCCTAACTTGGCTCCCGGCTTCAATCTGAACTCCCTTCAGACAGCACCTACATTGCTTCACTGCCCCCAGTGTCATGTCCTTAAAATGACTTTTGGTTGTGTCTCTTGCCTCGAAGATAATGGCAATGGATGTCTATTGTCTCAAGTCCAAGCTCCAGGACCTGGTCCTTGTCCTCTCTTCCAGCTTCATCTACAACCTCTTGTCATTTCTATTCCATGGTTCCGTGTTTGCAACATATCATTAATCTCAATTCTTGGCCTTCGTGAATGTTGCTCGCCATCAGCTCGATGGATGTTTTCCCATCCGTCTCTACCTACATTCTACTAACGGCTTAGCCAAGACCATGCTTCATCTAAGAAGTCTTTGATGATAATGCTCCTCAACCTTGTTCCCCTTCCCCCACCCCTTGCCCCTGCAGTTTCCAATCTTGTTTAAGTCCCCTCTCTTCTCTGTGCCCATACTGTCATCTCCCATTATGTTTTCTATTGCTCCCACCAAGGATGTAAAATCCCTGAGTAGCAGAGCCTTGCCTCTTCATGTTTATGTCACCAGGTGTGCTCCAGTGACCAGCGGGGCTACGTATCCTCAGTTCGTCCCCACACCTCCACATTTCACCCCCTCCTAGCTCTGTGTCTGCCAAGGCCCAAAGGTTTTCTTGTATTTGGCTGCCAGTCATGCAGACCTATGGGAGTTCCCTGCTGGGGCTGGAACTGAGAAGACAGTAAGATCTGAAAATAAACCAGGTTGCTGTGAATTGGTTTTGCCCCTCTCTCTGAGACCATGTTCCTTTCAGGAGGTCCTCTCCATACAGCCTTCCTTTCTCAGTGGTAGCAGCCCCTTCGGACTGTTGCCTCTTCTGGGCAGGGAGTGGTAATGGTGCCCCACGGTTACCAAGACCTAGAATTCTGCACTCTACCTTGTGAGTATCCTTACCTCAGCCCACACCTTTGCAAATTTCCTCTTTATTAAACTCAAGGAAAACCACTTCATTTAAATGTGTATCTCCCTCTGATTTACCAGCACATAGAAGTAACTTAATCACCATTTTGGAAGGAAAGGTGAAAAGAATAGAGGAAGGAAGTAAAGAGGGAATGAAAGAAGGGAAAGAGTAAACAACAGCACCCCTAAACAATAGCATCCAGCTCTTTCCTGGGCTGGATTCCCTGAGCACTTCTTAACATTTGTGATCATTTACTGTGGCTACCAGGTACTGTCACTGCTCTTTACAGTTTCCAGAAGAATGGTCTATGAAAATTGCACTGGGAGGACATTGCCAGCTCTGACCTTCTGGAAGGATGAGAAGAGGAGAAGAGGGTGCACTTTGCACCCTCTGGCCTGAGTGCAAATATAACTCTGGCATCACCACAGAGCAGCCCCTGCAGGAAAGGAAGGCCCACGAGGGAGCATCTGAGAAAAGGCAGAGCCTGATCCGGAGGGTGAAGGAGAAAAGAGGGTTTGTGCAACAGAAGAAAGGATGCATAGACCTAAAAGACTCTAGCACTAGGGGAAGTTGGTAAAGAATTAATTGACCACAGACCAAAATGAATTAACATAAAATAGTTGCCATTGTTCCTGCTCAACTTTTCTGAAAATGATGAATGTTTCTGAGATGGCCGAGTGTGAAGATTTCGATCTGCAACTCCAAAGTCTCTGACTCTCTGAAAGGCCGAGGGTCCCTCAGTTCGAAGGCCAGCCTGGCAGGAGACTGCCCTGGAATAATGGTACTGGTGTTCCAGGGTCTCAGGCCTTAGGCAATGGGAGAAGGAGCTTGGGTGAAGTCTTGTCATTCCCTTCACCTGAAGGTTGTCATGCAACCACTTCAACACCATTTCCTTCCATTTCAAAAGCCAAGTGTAAATAAGTTTGCAACTCAACACACCATTCCCCCAAATCTCTTCATTTATGACTTTTGTACATAAAAAGACAATTGACAGTGCTTAAATAGGAATATCAAAGCATACTGCCATATTTGGTTCACCACAACTGAACAATTTATTATCGCTTACTTCAAATCACCATTCCCCAAATTACTACAAAGGTGAATTTTTAACACAAAACCGATTTTGCTAAACTTCATGTCCTTTGAACCCTAACCGTCTCAGCTGGAGCATGCCTGGGATACATGCACAGATAATATAAAAAGGCCTGAAGCCCGGGATCCAAGTGGCATTTGGAATTCCAGCCCGCTGAGAAATGTTTACACCTACCTCCCTTGACTAGAAAGCAGCTGAAGGGAGCTTACTCTGAGCAGTAATTGCATGTTTTGTAAAAGCTATCAAAAGTTGCACACAGATGCATTTTACAAAGGCCTACAGGGGTGTGCACACTTCTCGGCAGGTGTGTAAGCCTGTGGCTCTAACAAACCAGGGACAAGAGCCACAAAGGTGGCTCAGGTGGTCTTGAACATGTCTCTGTTAGATGAGTTTAAACATCCCCTCCGCATCTGTATGGCTTGGCAGCAAGCCGCAAATGTGTTTCTGCCATGTGAGTCCTTCAAGTGCTGCTATCCTTCCATAAGCCGTAATGAATCCCACAGTCAAACAGGGCATGGCGTGCAATCTTCTGAACACCTGCACTCTTCAAATCCTGCCTTTGACTTATGTGAGAGTGCCTGTCACTTCATTGGCATGGAACGATACAAACTATGTGCCACTGTGACCTGGAAAGATTCAACAGGGAAACCAGAAAAGAACAAAAGTAAAGGGACCCCAGCTTGACCCAGAGCATCAAGAAGCTCCTTGGTATCAGGGCATTGTAAGAACTTCACTTAACAGTGGAGGAAAACCAGGCTTGCATTTGGATATTACGTTAGCTGGAAAACACTATTTTCTTACATTAATGTCTGTGCTAATTATTATAATAACCCTGAGTTTATACCAGTAACAAATCAATTGTAATGAGCTGAACAAAAGAATCTAGGTAGAATTCTTCCCTATAAATATGCTCCTGTCAGTGCAGTCAAAACACAGTGCCAACACACTGCCAGTGTCAGTAAATAACACATTTTAGAATTGGAATGTCCTTTTAATCTCTTAATTGGTTGTGTATGCAGGAAATCAGATGAAAAGCTGATGTCCACCTGGAAGGATAGTAATACTTAGAGCCATTGCAAGTTGCCAGTATTTTGTAAAATGTCCAAGTCTGATTAGGTGTGGAGGTGAGGAGTTTTGAGTGTCATACGAGGGGCCAGGATTTGAATCTTGGAATATAAACAAAGGATTTTGTGGTGCCTAATATAGCATGGCTCATATCGTTTCTTTTAATAAGCATGATTGTCTTGAAGGTTTACAAATCATCTTTTTAAAAATGGTTTTGCAACAGACATATTTAAGCATAGAAGAAACAGTTCATTCAAAAGCAGCTCTATAAACTAAGATAAAGTTGACTTTAAAAGTGTGCGCTGAGGTGCCTGACTGGTTCTATTGGTAGAGCACTTGACTCTTGATCTCTGGCTTGGGAGTTCAAGCCCCATGTTGGGTGTAGAGATTACTTAAAAATAAAATCTTTTTTTAAAAAGATTATTAAAAACTAAGTTAAACAAAAGTTATCTGTGTAGGAGATTAAATTGTCCGAGCAGTTTTCACATGCACTGTCCTATTTTTGGCCCCATAATCTGGGAAGTAGATAGAACAGCAAATAGTCTATTTGAGATCAGAAAGATTAAATGATCTCCCGAAGGTCACAATACTAACTAGTAGTTGAACTATTTCTATAACCCAGATCTCTATGCACCTTGTTTGTTACAGTACACTTTCTCCAAATAGGTTACTCAGTGGTCTGGTCATTCACGAAACTTTATTTTGAGTGCTGAGAGACCCCTAGGAAAAATTAGTCTGAATTCAGGTTGTTGGCATGTGTTGCTATCTACATAAACACATCTTCAGAGTTTCTCAGAAATGAAAGGAGTTGCTTTTGTTCCACTAGCAGAGCAACTCATGGAAAAGAGAAGAGGGAGAAATGTCACTGAAGTTTGAGGACCACTGAATACAAGCACCTAAGTATGTCCGCACATGTATGTGTGTGTAAGAGAAAGGGGGAGAGTCTTAGGAGATTGCATAATAACACACTACAGCCCATAATATGCTGCAGTGCTGCCTGCCTCACAATACAGTATGAGGCATCCAGATGCCATAGGTCAATCAAAGTCAGGATGGCTGAAATGTGTGTTAAAGTGTAGGAGATTAAAATATTATGCCTAACACTGTATAATGCATCATGGAAAAATCCTTGTAAGTATAAATTAGCTTTACTGTTGAGTATAAAATCTTCCTTTTGGTTATTTATGAAGCTTCATTTTGAAGATTGCCTTCACTGACTAACAAGCAAATCAGAACTTGTCATGTGCAAATCTTGTGAAGATTGCAAGGCCAGTATATAATTAGCCTCAAAAGAGTGTGACCAAATTGGGTAAAAAATAAAAACACTATGAAAAGGAAATAGGAGAACCAAAAAGAGGTCAGGGTGTGGTCAAACCATGGGAACCCTTAACTTTAAATTCTCCTGACTTGGTTATGTTCAAAGTCTCGGAAAAAGTAAAATTATGAAACAAATATTCCTATTCTACTATTCAAAGGGCTGCTATTGTTCATAGATCAAAGAATCTGGTGATGAAGAGAAGTTTATACAGCTCTGAGTATGAAAAATATTCAAATTGGGAACAACAAAAAGAGAGCTGGCAGCAGGAGAAGTAGGGGTAAGGAGGAAGGGCCAGCATGCTGGCTTGCCCCATAACGAGTACTAGATACACACCTGCTGAATGAACAAGGCCACAGGAGCGCTTTTTCCCTTAAAATGTACCGTCAACTCCACCCTTTGTCGGTGACCTGTCTACCCCTCGACTTCCCCACATTTCTTTCTACTCTAAAACTCTGAAGCAAGATTCCAGTATTAGGCTTTACTCTCTGGCTACTCATCTGTGTAACACTTTAAAGTCATTTTTGCATTTCCTGTAAGGCACATACCACCCTTTCTCACCACAGACAGTCCTGCTTGTGAGGTCAGACGATTCTCACAGATGACATGTAGGAGAAAATTCCCAACTAATTGCTGTTCTTTAAACCTTCCTCAGTGTCAGTCTCCAGAGATGGGATGCTGGTCTCCACAGGGACCATTACATAAGCTAGGTCTGTCAAGACTTTAGTTAATGAACCCCGTTGAGGTCATCGCCCTTTGGGGTGGAGTACAAGCAGACCCTGGGTGTGAAGACTTCAAGGGGGAAAACCCGGGAAGTGGTCAGATGACTCAATGGTGGCACTTTGTTGAGTCAGGCTTGGGAACTGATACTGTGATGTTTCAATGTGCAATGGTAGACACCACGTTTGAAAAAAGTTTTTTTCATGTCTATTGTCCACAAGGTGCTCACTAGACTCTGAGACCACTCCCTTCTTGCTTCTAACTTTTCACCATTTAATTGTGGAATTTGTAACTTCAGAGCCACTGCTATATCCCACAGCCAGGCTATCTATGAGAAGTCAGCTGCTCTATGGAACTGAACTGACCCTCATATACCCCTCATTATCTATAAATGTGTTAATTAGTTCAGAAATATTTATCAAGCACCTACAACGTGTCAAGAATTCCACTGCCTATTAGTTCACGTTGAGGCAGTCTGCAACCCATATTCTGAAAACATTTTCAGTTATTATCAAATGCCCTTTTAAATTAAGTTGCTATTAGCTCTCTGAGAAGCATCATTAAACAAATATCTTAATCTTATCACTTGAGTCAAGTTAGTTTCTGTGTAACTCATACAGGGAAGAAGAGACACAATGGAGAAAAGGGAACAAGTCCTTACTAATAAAGCATACTGAGTTTCTCCCAGAATTGAATAAGCAACAAGGAAAGCACTGAGAGGGGAGGCTGGTGTGAGAATCAAGCATGTATGATTCATCCACTCCTTTGGACTGTAAATTGCTAAAATAGAGAGCCTTTCCAAAGAGCCAGTTTCCCAACATCTATACTACTTCTTGGTATGAATATAAACCCTTTTTGTGGTCTTTGTGTCCAGTAAATCTCTCTGGACACTAAAAAGCCTTTTAAAAACTTCCACTTTAATAAAGGTATTGTTTCAATCGAGCACAGTAGCCCAGAAATCAGAAAGTCTAAACTCTGTGGGTTCCAGTAATTACTCCTAAAAACAAATATTCTACCTTTGTACATGTGGTAGATAAAATAATCTTCCAGAGGTGTCTACATTCTAATCTCCAGAACCTGTGGATGTTCTACCTTACATAGCAAAAAGAAACTTGCATATGGGATTAAGGATTTTGAGATGGGGAGATTTTCCTGAATTATGTCAGTTGGCCTAATGAGATCACAGGAATCCTTATCAGAGCAAGACAGTAGGATCAGAGTCAGAAAAAGGAAACTGGACAAGAGAGTCATAGGCTGGAGTGATGTGCTTTGAAGATGAAGGAAGGAGCCATGAGCCAAGGAAAGCAAAAGGCTTCTAGAAGCTGGAAAAGGCAGTATTTCTCCCCTGGAAGCTCCAAAAGGAATGCACACCTAGTGACACCTTGATTTTGCCTCCATAAAACTCATTTTGGACCTGACTTCCAGAATTATAAGCTAACAAATTTGTGCTGTCTTAAGCCAGAGCTTGTAGTAATTTGTTACAACAGTAATAGGAAATTTGTATTACTGTATGTCAGAGCAGAAATTGAATAACTGATAGCTTTTAAGTTGATTCATTTACCAAATATTTCCATGCTATCACATTTGTTGATACTCTGGGAATAGAGGATATAAGAGTAAGCTAAATAGACATGATTTCTGTTCCATTAAACTTACAATCTAGAAGGGATAGGATTATGTTCCTTACAGATGAGAAAATGTATGGATTTATCCAATGTGAAAATTAAGCCAGTTGTTTGTGGAGAAAAACAAAACTACTGGTTAACATTTTTTTCACTTTTTAATAAGTTAGGTTGTATCCCACTGTGACTCATTGCATTTTTATGTCATAATTAAACTGTATTATAATTGTGACTGTGGCTGTCTGCTTGCCAAGTTCCAACTCTGCCTCTGCTTTTTTTTTTTTTTTTTAATCTAGGGTCAGAGAAATAAATCGAGCATCTTAAAAGTCTTGTGATCCTTAGTTCTTGTGAAGCTATCTATGTTCATAACCTTAAGATATGCAAAAGATACATCTATAGCTAATGGTAGACTATGGCAAATAAATCTTAAGCAGTCAAGGCTTTTGTTAACAAAGACTTTAAAGCATTGATAATTATATATGACCCAAAATGGAAGTACATTTGTGTGTCTCATACACAGAAAGAGTATTATAATGGATGGAAAGCCTTCCTTTGCCCAACAAGGAAGCTTAAGCTTCAGGGCCCTTTATGTACTTTTCCAGCTTATGTTCAAGGCTCTGGAAGAGGCTCTAGAAATATATTTACATGGCTGTGAGTTTTGCTAACATTTGGAAAAAATAAGGTATTAACCAAAGTCATCTTGGTAAGGGAGAAGTCTCTTTCCACTCTAATTTTCTATCCTACTTTCTTCCAGTCAGATGGTGTTTTCTCAGATCTAGTTAAGGTGAGGTTGGGTTATGGATGCATATTTTTTGCATCAGTAGGATATACTAATGAAGTCTGCACATTTATGCATAGTTGGGGTCCTGCCATAGCAATCACAGTGTAGTATTGCATTCCAGATTTCCTGCTGTCCACTGTGCTGACTTTCCTGGTGTTGACCATGAAGGTATAAAGTGGGAGGTTAAATTGTGATACAAACATGTTCTATCACACCCAGCCCTGGAAATATGTGGAAAGGAAAGGACAGCCAATGTTTCAAATACATGGAATCAGAAGTTAGTCTGTGAACAATTCTGTAACATGTAAATTTAAGTAGGCTATTGAGTTCTCCTTGATAGAACTCAGTCATAACTGTAGTTCTCTTATGTCAAGAACATACTTGATAATGTGTATACAATTACAAATGTACCACACATCTTTTCATTTTTGATATGAATTTTATGAAATAGAATGTTAAAATTCCCACATTTGTATGGTACAACCCTATAGTAACACCAACCAGAGTACATCTATGAAGTCAATGATGTTTTGTGCATCTCAACTATTAATTTGAAAAAAAATCAATCAACCATCCTAAAGAAATAACCAAATTATTTTTTCATTGTTATATGAAAGCAATCCCATCATGTAGGGAAAAAGATGTGAAGACAAAGTATTATAGAGATTTTCAGGCACTTCATTAAGAAAAATATTACGTCTATGGATTTTAGGGTATTTGTGGTACTTGTTAGCTTCCTGACGAGTTTATTATTTGATATGACTTTATTTCTCATAATAAATACATAAATGTTCATAACTTTGTATCCATAATTCTGTATCTTTAAAAGTGGTTACTCTAAAGAGTGCCAGTTTTAGGTCCCATGGAGTCAGCCCTGCAGGACAGCACAGTAGACAAGAGTAAAAGCATTTGATCAGGAAACCCTGGCAGCATGACCTTATTCACCACTGAGAAACCAGGGCTCCATGATCTGCTGGAAGATGACTGTGCAATGTGCTCCTGAATGGAGTTTGTCTTTCCTGGTTCATGGTGCATTTGCAGTATTGGATGGAAGAGCAAGAGAAAAGATTTTTATGATCAGATCTTCACATGAGAACTTGAATGAGTTCCTAGAACCTTGTGGTACTTCAGTTCCCTTATCCAGATACTGTTGTGTTTAAGAGCATAAATTCTAGAGTCACATCATCTGGGTTCAAAGTGGTAATTTTGCCACTTACTGTGTGACCTCGGAACAAGGCACATATGGCTAAGCGTTAGTTTCCTCACCTAGAAACAAAATAAGGAAATGACGCCTGGGTGGCTCAGCTGGTTAAGCAGCTGCCTTCGGCTCGGATCATGATCCCAGCGTCCTGGGATCGAGTCCCACATCGGGCTCCTTGCTCGGCAGGGAGCCTGCTTCTCCCTCTGCCTCTGCCTGCCACTCTGCCTGTGCTCATTCACTCTCTCTCTCTCTGACAAATAAATAAATAAAATCTTTAAAAAAAAAAAAGACAATTCTTACCTTAGAGGTTTGTCGTAGGGGACAAATGACATAATGAACATAAAGTGATTAGCACAATGCTGGGTATATAGTAAGTGCTCAATAAATGACAGTTTCTGCTATTTTTCTATGTGAAAATAATGTACCTAAATCTGACATCTCTCTTTCTCAGAGAAATGGTGTAAGGGAGAAATGATTAAGTAGTGTCAGGAGAATAAAAAAACAAGACAAAACTGAAATGTACCATGTTCATAAGCATGGGGGTAAAAGTCCCTGAAAATGCTTATCTATTTGTTCTAGGTCACAGGACTCAGGCCGTGTATGTGTGCACATGGATGGGCTGGGGGACAAGGGAAGCACAGACAGGGCCAGGGCCAGGAAGGAAAGCCACAGCCGGCATGCCTGTGATGCCAGGCTCTCTTTAGTTGCCCAATTCCTACTGCTTCTTTGTGTGAGCATCCATTTGGATGTCCTAGACCTCAGTTTCCAGGGTGTTATCATTTGAGGAACAGTAATGTGGAAGCTGGCTAGTCCTCAGTGCCATGCTAAGTCACGGGGCAGGTGCAAGCCCCTGGCCCCATCTCCTCCACTCGACCAAGGCTGGCACAGAAACCTCCACACATCATCACAGGCTTCAGCCCTGAGCATGCTCCAACACTCTCAGAGATGAGGACAAAACAATGCCCTTGCAAAGCTGCTACTTGTGTTGAGAAAGAAATGGGCAGAATGGAAAAGATTTGTAGTTTGGGCAAAGAGGGAGGATCTATAGCAATAGGGAAATTTCCTCCTCTTCTGAGAAAAAAGAACATGAACGAATATTTTACCTGATAAGTCTAATAATTTTGTTTTGTTTCATTACAGGTCTACTACTTTTGAGAATATAGGTTACTGGAGATTCTGAATACAAAATGTGAACTAAAGCCAGAAATGTGCTCTTCATGCTGTAGATGTGTGTATACATGCATAATGATTAACCATGTTCATACAATTGCCTCATTTACTCCTCACAACAATCTCTCAGTTAGGAATTGCAGCCTTAGCATCCACTGTTTATCTATTAGGAAATGAATGCTCTAAAATGTTAAAGGAGTTGCCCGAGATTGCCCAGCAGAGACCAGTAACCTTGCCTTCCCACAAAAAAACACACATCCAGATATGAATAAATACTTTCACTATGAACACAGCCTCTATGTGTATGAAATCATGTGAGTGTTTGTGAAATAATAACTTTTTTCTTCCTGTGGTATTTCTCTCTTTCCCTCCACTGGTTAGAGCAGAGAATCAATCTCCAGCCGCTGGCTCACAACTGCTTGGGGGCTGGGGCAGAAAACACCCTATGATTTTCCTATACCTGGTTTCCAAGAGCCTAACTCTTAGAAGGATATTGATGATTTATTTGTAGCATAGGCCAGCTTGTAGAGAAAACACAAAGGCAGAAAGATTTCCCTTCTAGACTTCAAAATAGTTTCTTCTGGATTGCAGGGAGAAGAGGCAGAATAGACAAGTTAGCCCTATTCAGAAGACAGTAGCTGAGACTGTCCAGAGCAGAACCTGGCAGAGATAACATGAACCTCGGCAGGAAATTTGAATTCATGCACATGGGACAAAGAGTGGCCTAGCAAGGACCCGTGGTTCTACTAGGACAGGGAAGCAGCAACAAGTTTTCACCTCCACAAGTGTCACTAAACCAGCAAGTAAGCCACAGGCCCGAAGATGCCATATGGATAGATGGTTGGCAGCTTCTCTATGGCAGTCTGTGTGGAGCAGATACCATCCCACACAGGGCCTTAAACTTCATCATGACTGTCAATCACTTACCATAACTTCAGGAAGAAAGGGTATCACCAAAAGTCCCGAAGTTTTCTGTCATGCCAGCCGAATGATGTCTGAAAGTAGAAATTAAGTTGAATTTTAGAAAAATAAATGTAGCTTGAACACCTGAGATTTAAACCCATTGTTTTATCTCAGAGAAAGAAAGAAAGAAAGAAGGAAAGAAAGAAAAGAAAAGAAAGAATTATACAAGAAACAGGTGTTGGCGAGGATGTGGAAAAAGTGGAACCCTCTTGAGCTACTGGTGGGAATGCAAACGGGTGCAGCCATTCTAGAGAACAGTATGGAGGTTCCTCAAAAAGTTAAAAATAGAGCCACCCTATGATCCAGCATCACATTACTAGCATTACCTAAAGAATACAAAAATACTAATTCAAAGGGATATATGTACTCCACTGTTTATAATTACTTTATCTACAATAGCCAAGTAATGGTAACAACCCAACTGTCCACTGATGAATAGATAAAGAAGATGTGGTATATAGATATACAATGGAACATTGCGCAGCCACAGAAAAGAATGAAAAATTTTCATTTGCAATGACATGGATGGAGCTAGAGAGTATTATGCTAAGCAAAATAAGTCAGAGAAAGACAAATACCATAGGATCTCACTCATATGTGGAATTTAAGAAACAAAACAAATGGACAAAAGAGGAAAAAGAGAGGGAGAGCAGGGCAAACCAAGAAACAGATTTTTAAAAAGATTTTATTTATTTATTTGACAGAGCAGGAAAGAGAGCAGGAGAAAGCACAAGCAGGGGGAGGGGCAGTGGGAGGGAGAAGCAGAATTCCCACTGAGCAGGGAGCCCAATGAGATGTGGGGCTCTATTCCAAGACCCAGAGATCATGACCTAAGTTGAAGGTAGACACTGAACCAACTGAGCTACCCAGGCGCCCCAAGAAACATACTCCTCTAACTGTAGAGAACAAACTGATGGTTACCAGAGGAGAGGTGGGTGGGGGGATGGGTTAAACAGGTGATGGGGATTAAGTAGGGCACTTGTTGGGATGAGCACTGGGTATTGCATGGAAGTCTTGACGTACTATATTGTACTCTATATTGTACTCTCTATATTGACTCTATATTGTACACATGAAAGTAATATGACACTGTATGTTAATGAATTGGAATTTCAAAACTTTAAAAATGAAAAATAAAATAAAAACATTCCTACTTAAAAAAAAAAAAAGAAAGGAAACATAATGGCAGTAGTAGACAGATACATTCATTCAGAACTATAGTTGTTACAGTTGCATGTGTCAGATTCTGTTTCTCTAAAACAAGCAAGGGATATTTTTCCATCCCCATATCTGATCCCTGCTAAAGGTTTAAAACCTAGAAAAAGCCATCAGATATAATCACTTGAGCTCTCCCTCTGGTGAAACCTCTCATAAAAGAGACTTACACTATCTATTGCAGAGATCTCAGATATATAAAATTTAGTGCATTCCAAGGTAGACACTGCATCCTGGGGGTCTTATCTCAAAAGGAAAACTGACATCTAAAAAATATAGGGTGCTCAAACTTCTACTATCTGTCCTCTTAGGCATTCTGACCTCGAAGTTTCCTGATCCCAATGACAAGGAATATAAATTTTTTGGAGCAAAAAACAGATCCAAATTACAGGTTAAGATTACCCTGCATGTATATATGGTCAGTTTATTTTATTTTATTTTTTTCAAGATTTTCCTCAGTTAAAACTTGGAGCTATTTTCTTTTTCCCAAAATAAGACTGGTAAAATCACTGTTTTTCCTCCCAAGTAGATATAAAATAGAGTTGTACATATATGACTGCGGCATGTTGGCCCCATTTATTGATGCCTTCTCTTGCTTCCCAGGCAAATACATCTTTCACTTTCACACCTCTATGACTATGCTCCTGTTGTTCTCTCCACCCAGAGAACCTTTGTCTCCATTGCCTTCCTCTACAAAAACCTCTTTCATTTCCCCTGAGGAGCCCCTCATTCCCTTGTGCCCCCATCTCATTTCACACAAGGCTCTGTGGTAGTACAGGTTAAGGTAGCAGCCTACTCCCACGGTGCAGTCTTTGTACTTCTGTACCTTCTACAGGTCTTTCTACAAAGTCTACTGCCTTCTCTGACTACTCACATTAAGAGTACAGGGGCGCCTGGGTGGCTCGATCGGTTCAGCATCTGCCTTCCGCTGCAGTCTTGATCCCAGGGTCCTGGGATTGAGCCCCATGTCATCAGCTCCCCCTCTCCCCTTTTCCCCCTCACGCTCTCTCTCTCTCCTCACTCTCGCAAATAAATAAATCAAATCTATTTTAAAACACTGAGAGTATAATAACTCTTAATCCCACTAGCTCTTTCTCTGTTTTGTTGTTTCTCTTTGGTGCATAGCATTGAACATACTATGTATTTCACTTCTCTCATTTTAGTTTGTTGTTTGTCTTTCCCATTCTAAGGTAAGATTTCTGACTATTTTATACTATTCACCATCTCACAACATCTGGCACACAGTAAACAATAAATATTTGTGGAATGAATGAATGTGACTATTACCCTGTTGAATTATATATTTACCCGCTTATCTACGCCCTACTCATTCTCCTATGCTCTTTACCCCTGAGGACAGGGCGGGGTGCATCCACTCATATCTACGAAGGAAAAGTAGGTGGATAAACTGAATCAACCATGCTTTTTTTTTTTTTTTGCAATTGAGAAAGGGTAGAAATTTTACCCTAATCTGCAACATATTTTTGTAATATGATAAAATGACAGTGTTTCCTGGACAGTGGAGGGAGATTTTTTTCACCTGCAAGTAGAATGATAAAAAGTATCCATAAATTACTCTAATAATACCAAGTATCTGAATGCTTTTTTCAATAAGACAAGTCATTAAATTCCACAGCAAATACTTATTGAGTGCCTAGTATTTATAGGGCACAAGGCATTATTCAAAGTCAAATGATTTAAATTCAGCTCCCAAGTGTACTAAAACAATAGAAAAGTCTGGAGAGTTTTACCTGAATATCTCTGTTTGTGAAAAATATGTCTCACTCTAAAAATTCAAGTCCCGTACATTGGCTGCAAGTGAGGAAAAATAAAACCAAAAAGTGCAATTCAAAACTTTAATAAAAGAATCAAAAATATAGCAGCAGCTAAAGCAGTAATAAACCAAATGAAACTGAATTGCACAAGAAAGCCATGCCACCTTGTGGGTACTGGGAGTATTTTACCATCCTTGATGTATAACTAGAGAAACAGTGACCAGTTAGAGAAGGAGTAATTAGAAAGATTTCCAGCAATTTTTTTTAACAGAAAATAAAACATGTATACTTAATTTTTGAGGCTGTAACTACTAGAAGCCTTTGATACCAAAATGCAACGCATCTTGAACTACTCTGATAAAAGAAATAAACTGTATGTGATGAAGATATGTTTTAAAACAAAAATCATCTTCTTTATAAATGACCTTGAACATCTTCTTACAGATGCAGACATGTACTCTTTCCTTTTCATTTGTCTGAACAAAAGATAGAGATCGTTTAGACAAAAATGCATTCAAACAATAAATAATAAAACCAACCACACACAGACTCTGATGTAGTGTCCTAAGAAATTATAATCCCTGTGTGAATTTGTACCAACATGTAGCTTAAAATTTAAAGATATTATGTAATAAGAAACATAATTTTTCAGAAACATTAAAAGTACTAGTCATGAGACTATAAAATGTCTTCACTGCTCATAAATAAATCTATCATTGTCTTGGTATAATAATTTGTAGGAAAAATAAACACTTGTGCAGGCTAATGGATGTAGGAATATAAGACTACTGAGAAGGTAAAAAACAAAATTAATTATTCTTTTTTTTTAAGATTGTATTTATTTATTTGACAGAGAGATCACAAGTAGGCAGAGAGGCGGGCAGAGGCTGGGGGGGGGGTGGATATGAGGGGCTTGATCCCAGGACCCCGAGATCATGACCTGAGCCGAAGGCAGAGGCCCAACCCACTGAGCCACCCAGGTGCCCCTAAAATTAATTATTCTTATAGGAAGAGTTGTCCCTGGTCTCAAATTAGAGTCTTAGAATCATAAACTTGAATACTGGAAAGTACCTTAAATGAAGCAGAGGGACCAATGACTCATTCTAATGAATCCTTAGGCAACCAAATTATTTCATCTCTTGTTATTCTTTATCTGAGTATTACCAAAAACCAACAAAGAAAAAACTCTCTTACTGGTAAAATACAAAAAATAACAAAAGCAGAGTAGTATAATTAAACGTTAGCTGGAAAGGGTTTTAGAGATTATTGAATCCAGAGTTTCCAAAAGATATTTGTTATATTCTATTCCCAAAAGATACTATGATGTGCCACTAGAAAAAATTTTTTGGAAAATACTGAACCAAAACTCAGCTGGGGTCTTTAACCAAAGAACCTTTCACACCCCTTAATGTGCTAGTATAAATTTGGAGGATACAGTATGCAGCATTTTTCAATTTATTTTATTTTATAATTTTACTTCTGAAGATAATTTCACAAGTCTAAAAGTACACATTTTGAGGGGCGCCTGGGTGGCTCAGTGGGTTGAGCCTCTGCCTTCGGCCCGGGTCATGGTCTCAGGGTCCTGAGATCGAGCCCCGCATCAGGCTCTCTGCTCAATGGGGAGCCTGCTTCCCTCTCTCTCTCTCTGGCTGCCTCGCTGTCTACTTGTGATCTCTCTGTGTCAAATTTAAAAAAAAAAATTAAAGTACACATTTTGAGAACTCTGATTTAACCCAATTCCTTATTTTATAGAGAAGGAATTGAGACCATATTGGTATTTAATTTGCTCAACACAACAAAACTCAAAAATTTCATAAATAAGACCTAGGGCCTAGTTTTTCCTAATCCACAAATTTAATGTTTTTTTTTTTTTATTTGAAGGAGGGGGGCAGGGGATGTCACACTGAAATGATTCTTTCCAAATTGTCATAATTTAAAATTACTGCTCTGAAAAAGCAAATGTGTCAAAAGAGTGCACTAAATATCTTTTTTTTTTTTAAGATTTTTATTTATTTATTTGACAGAGAGAAATCACAAGTAGGCAGAGAGGCAGGCAGAGAGAGAGGAGGGGAAGCAGGCTCCCCGCTGAGCAGAGAGCCCGACGCGGGGCTTCGGCTGAGCCGAAGGCAGAGGCTTTAACCCACTGAGCCACCCAGGCACCCCACTAAATATCTTTAATCACAACTTTATGTTGTTTTATACAATCATTGACCACCAAAAGATCCAACACCTCTAACTTGACCCCTCCCACAAAGCTGTGACTTCCCAAAATGATATCCTTGTGGTTTCCTCAAAGTGAGACCACCAGATAAGAATAGTAATACAAATTAGTCTGATTAGCTATAGTGTTTCTGCCTCTCTTGGGTTCAAACCCAGATGTATATTCAAATTGGTTGGCTTTAAAAGGTTCATTTTGAGAAAGTGTCCTTGACTATAAATGAAGTAATTCAAATATTTAGAGAAAATTTTCATGCTTAGTGATGTAAAAAACCATGACATTTACCAAAAATAGGTATTATATGCTCTAGCTCTTACTTTCATGGGGAGGAGTAGATAGAAGGGAAAGATGTGGGGGTTATAGGGTTGAGTGAAGTAAAGGCATGTTTTTTCCCAAGATCATGGAGCAAAGGGGGAGATGGGCTCAGTGACATATCTATAGTTCCTTCTGCATAAGGCAACTGGTCTTGGAGCACAAGATTCATGTGGAGATGGCTTTAGGATGTCTTGGATGGAAAAAGTGGCTCTCCAGCATATTGGAATCCTGTTCTGACAAAAACATGCACTCAGCTGTACTTAATAAAGCAATGCTCTGTAGGAAAAAAAAAAAAAAAAAAAAGGCAGCCTGAACCTGATAAATTACTTAAAGTTCCAATGATACAGAATCCTGGGAACTAGGACATGACCTCAATGGTAAGACTCCAATATACCCATTTTCAGTATAGACTCTCATCAACAGAGGCCATTTGTTCCTCTGAAACATCCTTACTTCATCCTCCTGCTTTATGTGTGTTTAGACTAAAGAAACTCAAGATTGTGCTGACAACACTACTGGAACAGGTTTTGGTTTTGTTTATATTTTTTTTCAAGAAGCTAAAAAAAAAAAAAGGAGATTTAAGGCTCTCATTTGGACAAATTGGGCCCTAAAACCCTGCTACTGAGGAAAAGGTTCTTATTTTTGTTTTATTTTAAAGTGTTTGTGATTGTCATCTTAATGCAATACATTAAGTGAACAATTGCCAGTTTTCAAAGTACATTTTTAGAGCTCCCACCAACCTAACTTTTTATAAAAATGATGCAAAAAGAAATAGAAAGGAGAAGTACTGAATATTAAATCTTTCTTCAGCCCACTGTCTGATTCTCTTAAGGTCTGTGCTGATATTTTTAGGCTCTGAGCACATATAAAATTTCATGGCTGTTTTAATATACATACAGGCTTGAAACAGATGAAAGCTTCCATCTGAATGATATAGATTCCCACTCCCACACGCAGTACTCAGACAAAACACATGAAACTAAGTTTAACTACTCCAGAGGAAAAAAAGCTAATTCAATCTTGCCAGGATCTGAAGCTGAGATTCTAAGGATTTTAGGCTTTTCAAATCTGTTCTTTAGCTTTTTGACACACTCCCCTCTGTTAGGAGCTCTCACATGGAATCAATCCCAGGACTTGTCTGGTGTCTACATAGTGAGTCTTCATTATTCAACGTGGTTACGATCCTGGGGGTCATGAAAAACAACAGAGTAGCAAGTAAGTGAGTAGAAAAGTCTGTTCTCCGGTAGAAAGCAACATCCTTCAAGGAGAACTAATTTCTGTTCCTGGATCAATGAGAAATCTGTGAACCAATGAATAACATGACAATGAAGAATGAGGACCCTCTATCCATATGTAGTCAAACTGTATCAGAAAGAAGGGGACAGACCTGTAATTGAGAACTTATTGTATACTATGCACTGTACACGGATTTTAAAAAATACTTTTTAAAATTTTATCCCAAGAGACATCATAAGTTTGCTCAGAGTGAGTTTTCTACCCTCTGTTTTTAAAGAAAAAGAAAAAAAAAAAAGTCTCAGAGCTTACACTGTAACTAGGAATGTCCAAACTTGAAAGTCCCAAAGTCAATTAGTACTGTAAGATTCACTTTACCCCAGCAATGGAAAATTTCCTATAATCAGCACGGCTAGGGTGTGCATGAAATCAACCTACCCACCAAACAAATGACTATTATACACTTAGCCATTATCCAAATCTTGCACAACTTATCCAGCCATTGGGAACCCCCTTCTGAATGGAAATATATACATGTTTGAGGACTCAGGGTGAGGAAAAAGGTGTTGGTCTTTTTATTAGTAAGGCAAAATTCTATCATGTTTCTTTTTTTCAGTTTTATTAAGGTATAACTGACCTTATAATTGACAAATAAAATTGTAATCTATCATGTTCGTTAAGAGGAAAATAAAAGAGTCAGAGTGCCACCACTGCCCTACAGACCCAATTCAATACCTCAGCGCACATCTACTGATGGCACTTCCGTTGTGAAGTTCAATGGTTCTTTGCAATCTAAGCAATACACTAAAATGGGTCAAGTCCAGACTCATTCACTAAAATGTTATGATCTTGTGTCCCTCATTAGAAAGACTGACTGGGGCACCTGGGTGGCTCAGTGGGTTAAACCGCTGCCTTCGGCTCGGGTTGTGATCTCAGGGTCCTAGAATCGAGTCCTGATTGGGCTCTCTGCTCAGCAGGGAACCTGCTTCCCTCTCTCTCTCTCTGCCTGCCTCTCTGCCTGCTTGTGATCTCTCTGTCAAATAAATAAATAAAATCTTAAAAAAAAAAAAAGTTCGTGAGAATGTATCGTGTGAAAACTGTCAGAAATCTCGGTGCACTTCTTTTGTAAACCTGTAATTATAACACAAATAATTGATAAACTACTAAATATATTATCAAAATGCACTTTCCAACTACCAAAAAGGAGAGAAAAACTCAATTATTAATGTTTCTAAGGCTCATTTTCCTGTGCTATTGTTTTCAGGTGGGTCTTTACAACCATGAAACGTGGTTGTACCATTTCCCCTTCCTTCCAAGTACGGGGAAACAATACTCTCCAGGTCTGCTGTATTTCCGCATATCCTAGAAGAGAAGCATTGACTAACTTTTGTTCCAAACTATCTTTTGAAGTAAGTTTGCACCCCAAATAGGCTTTGAATATAGAAACAGTGTTTCTCCAATTGCCTGGATGGTGCAGTCAGCTAAGCGTCCAACTCTTGATTTCAGCTCAGGTCATGATCTCAGGGTGAGATTGAGCCCCATATCAAGTTCTCCACTTGGCAGGGAGTCAGCTTGAGAATCTCTCTCTCTCCCTCTGCCCCTCCCCCAGCGCACACACATACACACACACACTCGCTCTCTCAAATAAATAAATAAATAAATCTTTAAAAAAAAATAGTATTTCTCTTCAGAACAAACAGCAGGTTTGCTTATTGACTATTATAAAACATTTTGGTTCCCTAAACCCAGTGACATAACCTACTGTGAATACAGGTATCATCTTACCTTCCTCACACCAACCTGTGCAAACTGGAGCTAGAGGAACTGGCACAAAAAAAGCCAATAATCTGACTGCTTCTATTAAGATAAGTAACAAATTGTTCTGTCTCAGACCCAGAGGTCTGTCCTGCGTTTTCTATCAGCATCTATGATACAGTGGTAGGCTAATCTGTTCACTTGCAAGTGGGGTAAAATCCCAGGCCCTTCACAATGCTTGGCAGTTTCAGAGATGAGGGTGGGATGCTGAATGAGAGGTGGCTTCACAGAAGAGGGAGGGTGGAGGTGTCATAGGCCACGCAAAGGAACCCAAAGGAGTACATATGGCCATATGCTTAGTAGTGCATATGCTGCCAAACTGTATGGTGTATGGGACAATAAATGTTCATTCTCTTTATTGCCTGTAAATGAAGAGGCATTTAGAAAGTGGTTGAAGACTACATACAGGAAGTAGTTCAAAAAGACCTGCCCAAATGTTGCTCAGCTTACTGTTAATGCTCCTCTAGGTGGGGGGTAGGAGAGGACTTCTTTTCTTATTTAGTAGTCAGTCTCAGATCTTCCATACTGTAATAAAACAGCAATGAGACTCATCCCAGTGTGCCCCCTTTCAAACAAATATTGTAGAGATGTAACATCTACACTGGGCACAAAAGGAGGGAAAATTTTTGATCATATGGATAGAAACCAGGTGCATCATTAAAACCTGGCCTACTATGCTTAAGATCTAGGAGGGCAGGTTCCCTAAAATCTGTCAAGGAAGAATGGCAGCAGTTGGCCACCAGAAGGTCCACACTCTCCAGGGGCGCCTGGGTGGCTCAGTGGATTTGCCTTCGGCTCAGGTCATGATCTCAGGGTCCTGGGATCGAACTCGAAATGGGGCTCTCTGCTTGGCAGGGAGCCTGCCTCCCCCCATCTCTGCCTACTTGTGATCTCTGTCTGTCAAATAAATAAATAAAATCTTTAAATTAAGAAAAAAAAAAAGGTCCACACTCTCCTATCACGACAACATTAAAACCATTTGGAAATGACAGTAAATGTCTCAAAGCTTGTTGTGATAGGTTCTGACTGATAAAATCGACCTTTGGCCTCTTCAGGGAGATTTCCCCTGAGACAGATGCCCAGGAGAATTGGGTTCTTTTTGCCCTGGTTGACTTTACATTGCTGTTGAAGATGACCTAGAGAGGGTGAAACTGACCCAAGAAATCTACATAAATTCTTGTGGTCAATATTGTTGCTTTGAAAAATTCCCCTAACCCTTAGAGTGAATTTGAGCAAGAATTTAGGATGTTTTCTTAGGAACAACCAGCCGTTTTCCCAAAGTAAGGCAAATCCTCACAGAAGGCTGATGGTGGGCAAGTCAAGCGCGAAACACCTAGGAGATGTAAACCTTGCAGCTCCAGCTGGAGACCAATGTGTCTGTGGCTGCAGAGTCAGGGGGTGCCTAAATTTGAAATAGAAGGTACCAGTAATGGTGTAAGTGGCCTTGCCACTTGAAATAGGGATTCTGGTACAGCAAAAAACACGAGAAATTTGTTTACTGGAGCCATGAGCTCTGTAGAAGAAAGCTAATGTCTCCCTCCAGAACAAAGAACATAAATATTTACTGCCCATTTTTAAAGATCCCAGTTTTCTATGTGTGGGCTACAACCCTCTGAGCCGAAGGTGTTATCTGGCCCTCTTGGCGTCAGTATGTGGGCAGTGAGGTTCAGGAAGCTAAAGCAAAAATGCTGATGGTCTGGCTTCTGTTGTTGCTGTGAATAGTAACTGTCCTTCGTCTCTAACCCAAGAGTCTTGTGCCTTCTACCAGCATCTATGAAACTGTGACAGGCTAATTTGTTAGCTTGCAAGTAAGGTAAACTCAGATGTGGGGGGCCTGAGTGGCTCAGTTGGTTAAGCATCTGCCTTCAGCTTAGGTCATGATCCCAGGGTCCTGGGATTGAGCCCCATGTCAGGCTCCCTGTTCAGTAGTGGACCTGCTTCTCTCTCCCCACTGCCTGAACCTCTGCCTGCTTGCATTCTCTCTCTCATTGTCAAATAAATAAATGAAATCTTAAAAAAAAAAAAAAAGGTAAATTCAAATTTTTCACAGTTCTTCACACCAGACACATTTAAAATCCTCTGTAAAGATGTAAGAATTTGAGTAGATTACACTTAATGTGTGTTTTCTATTGATGTCTAGAAAACCTTTTTTTTTTTTAATTTGACAGACAGAGATCACAAGTGGACAGAGAGGCAGGCAGAGAGAGAGGAGGAAGCAGGCTCCCCACTGAGCAGAGACCAGAGCTGAAGGCATAGGCTTTAACCCACTGAGCCACCCAGGCGCCCCTAGAAAAACTTTTAAGATAGAAAGAAACATTTCATTAAGGTAGGTAAAATGGCAAGGGAAAAAATGCCAATGAAATACAGTTTTTCTCTTGGAATTAGATTTAAAGCTTTTCTTGTTCTACTACTTGAGAACTCACCATTTGAGCTTCCTCATTTTAGGTTTAAAAGATTGACTTGTAAACAAAAGTGCTCTAGTGGTCATTCATACTTCAAGGTAATCAAAACAATTCCTTCTCTCCATCTAATTAGAATAATTACCCAGAAATAATGATAATTTGATGTGTTTATAGAGGGATAAGTAAAGGGAGGCAAAACAAAAGAAAAAGAAAGTAATAATAGAATAATATTTAGCCTTCATTATCACACCTGGTTTTAGCAGCCAGAATACAGGATGACTGTAAGACATACTTAGAGGAAAAAGCACAACAAAAATGATAGTGGGTAGTCACTAGACACAAACTGCTTCTACATCCCTAGAGATGCAGAAACCATAGGCATAGAGTGGCTGGAAGATTCAGTGAGACTGAATTCTCAATTGTACTCCTAAGAACCACTCTTGACCAGGTTATAAAGAAGAGCTATGTAGTAAATTTGGATAGTCCAAACATTTTTTTATCACCTCTGACTGTTAAAGTACTGACATAATCTAGGGCTCCAATTTTAAGAAAAGTTTCAATAAACATTTGTTTTTATTTGAAAAACCAATCTTAAGAAGCATACTCTGACAAGTTAAGATAGCCGAAATTGCATGAAATTAAGCCTATTAGTACCATTGCTAATTGAGTCACTTAACTTTTTTCCAGTAGAATAGAAATAAAACAGTACTGCTTAGAGATTTTGAAAAATTTTGTAGAAGAAATAGGTTTACAGACCTGTCATACAAATCTTTTTGTTTTCCATAACTGAGTTATAACAAAAATATATTTCTTTCAGATAATCAAAAAAGGCAGTCTGTAAACCATCTTTAAGCCTAGTAACTCATTTTTCCCAGACAGTAAAGCATTAGGACTTTGCCCATAATGGGACTTAGTAAATATCTGCTGATTCAAATTGTGAATTCAATATGGTAGAGAGGATATATTAGCTCGAGTTCTATGTTCAAACTATCTCTTAAACACACACTTTTTTTTAATGTTTGTTCTATTACAGTAAAACAACACAAAATTTCTTTAATCAATGATTTCCTTGAGCCTACTTGTAATATTTTTGTCACCTGGGATCCTTTAACATTCCTGTGGATTTGATGCCTGCCATATCAGTAACTGAAAATGGAAAATGAGGTGAGAACAAACAGATGGTTACCAGAGGGGAGGTGGGTGGGAGGATGGGTGAAACAGTGAAGGGGATTAAAAGTACACTTATCTTGATGAGCACTGAGGAATACAGGGAACTGCTGAATCACTATATTATACACCTGAAACTAATATAACACTGTATCTTACCTACACAGGAATTAAAAATGGCTCTTCCCTTGATTTTCAGACAGTGTCTTTATTTTTAATATAAAATGTGAATCGTGATATATCAAATGGTGAAAAATATATATATATACATAGCTCCACAAACATATATATGCCTCTCTTATCCATTATGGTAAAACAACCACATCTAAGTAGCCAATGGGGTGGGCATCAAATATGGCCCCTGAATACTCTTTAAGTTCAATGAACTTGATATTACTGCTGCATCTCTAAAAACCTGTGGCTATGGTCATTCATCAGGCATGGTGGTATTATTTTCTGAATGGGAAAAACCAGGGAAGGAACAGTTTGGAGTGCGTGTGTAATGTTTGTGTGTTTGTATGTGTGAGAGAGAGAGAGAGGGAGATTGAGAATCAAAAGCTAAGTACTGGGGTGCCTGGGTGACTCAGTGGGTAAAAGCCTCTGCCTTCGGCTCAGGTCATGATCCCAGGGTCCTGGGATCGAGCCCCATGTCGGGCTCTCTGCTCAGCGGGGAGCCTGCTTCCCCCTCTCTCTCTGCCTGCCTCTCTGCCTACTTGTGATCTGTCAAATAAATTAAAAAAAAAAAAAGAATCTTTAAAAAAAGCTAAGTACTACAGGAAATGCTCTGCTAAGGAAACCCAATGAATACGCAGACCTTGTACTTTCCCTCATGCAACAAAATCCTCAGTAACAGATTCTCATCAAGCATTTCAGTAATATCCTTTTATCCTACAGATGACCCACTGCAAACACACACATACACACACACACGGTACACATAAACATAGATTTGTCTCAGGAATTACTTTGCTCTTCTAGTAGGATGTTGAGTGGGAAGGACTATTTTGTTGTACAGAGTTGTAGTTAAGGTTCAAAGCTCAGGGATAAGATCGTAAAATACCCTTCAGTCCAGAGATAGCTGCTATTCAGCTCCCAACAAATGGAGTCAGGTGTATTGGGAGAGACAGATCTGGCCTTCTCACCAACAATCAACAGCACAACCCCTCCTCCCACAGTCAATACAAGAAAATGACTGAAGATAAAGGGAGGGTATGGACAGTAAACCTCATGGAAAGAGCACTGTGGTGAAGTGACTTCTTCCTTCTTTCATCTTACTGCATGCAAATCTCAGGAACTAACTTGGAAGAGGGAGGAGGGAGCTATCCAAGACCACACCATGCATTCTTCTCTACTTCCAACTCCTTCCTTCAGAATCTAGGCTGCAATGAGGAGGGAAAGAACTTTGAATTGGATATGAGGTTGAAATCTTAAATGGGCCTGGACTAATTTTAACACCTATAATTGATCAGTAAATTATATGATATGTCCAAGCTGCTATTAGGAATTGGAAGGGGGAAATTGCTGTAGTACAGTGAAAAGCAGAGTTTGGCAAAATAAAACAGTTTTCTATTTATACTCCAAGTCTTCAACTAACCGTTATATATTTCACATGAAACAAGAAATACATGCTAAATTTTGTGCAAGCCACAATCACTGCACATGCAAATAAGGCAAAATGAAGCCCTAAGATATCTGAGAAATATGATCAACTCACAATACATTTCTCTGCCTACCACCACTGAAGTATTTTCTAAACATTAGCTGCTGTCTTTATGATGATGCTAAGAACCAGAGAGGTCTCTTTATGGTTTCAACTGAAGGCAGGGACAGAACACACTCATTTGTAGATGACAGGGCATGAGTGGGCTGCAGGAAAGAGGGAACGACATGTGTTGGGTGCCTCCTAGTAGACATCTAAAAAAAAAAAAAACCGTGATATTTCATTTCCAAAGTGCAATAGATGACAAATGATAGATAGATGATATATAGATAGATAAAGTTAACTTTTAGAATATACAATCAGAAAGCTTCAACTGAAACTTCTTACCACGGAGAATTTAATTTTTCTAAAACAAGAATGTTTGTTTTCAATCTGACAGTTTTGTGAATATAAAAAAATCTCCCACTATTATAGTCACAAAAACTCAAAACATGTTGTCAAAGTCACCTACAAAGTCAAGTATAAAAGTAGAAGCACCTGGGTGGCTCAGTCGGTTAAGGAGCCGACTCTTCATTTCAGGTCAGGCCACAATCTCAGGGTCCTGGGATCTCGCCCTGAGCTGGGCTCCACACTCTGCTTCAAGATTCTCCCTCTCCTCTGCCCCTCCCCCTCCCACTTGCTCACTCTCTCTAAAATAAAGAAATAAATCTTTTTTTTTTTTCTTTTTAAGCCAAATTGGGGCACCTGGGTGGCTCACTGGGTTGTCTCTGCCTTCAGCTCAGGTCATGATCTCAGGGTCCTGGGATTAAGCCCCTCATGGGGCTCTCTGCTCAGCGGGGACCATGCTTCCCCCTCTCTCTCTGCCTGCCTCTCTGCCTACTTGTGACCTCTCTCTTTGTCAAATAAATAAAATCTTAAAAAAAATAATAAAAAGACAAATCAAATATAAAAGTGGTACAAAAGAAAATCTAAGTTCCATTCCTCTTTCTTTTTTTTTTTTTTTAAGATTTTACTTATTTATTTGACAGAGATCACAGGCAGGCAGAGAGAGAGAGAGGAAGGGAAGCAGGCTCCTTGCTGAGCAGAGAGCCCAACTTGGGGCTTGATCCCAGGACCCTGGGATCATGACCTGAGCTGAAGGCAGCGGCTTTAACCCACTGAGCCACCCAGGCGCCCCTCCATACCTCTTTCTTGACAGGTTTCTTAAAAGAAGGAAATGATGGGAGTGGACTAAATCTCCAGGGTACATTTCAGTTCCTACAGTCCAAGATTCTTAGGTGATAAAGAGAGAAGGATAAACTAAAAGTTCAGTTTTTTGTATAAAGCAAATCTTAATTAGGTAGGTTCTAAGGTTATGTCCACACAATGTCATCTAATCAGTTGAAAAATGAACCTGTCAGCCAAATAGTAGATTTGCTGTTACACAGTAGACCAATGGCACTACAAAAACACATACTAACAACAACAATGAAAAATCCTATTCTGCTATTTAAAATACACAACTATGTAAATATGACCTAAGATCTCTCTGAGATTTCTCAAATCTCACAGCCTTCGTTCCAATAATAAACAATACCCCAACAATTCCCTTCTAGGAGTGCAGCATCTGTGGATACCAAGTGGCATTTCCTCTGCGTATTTTTCCCTGGGGAGGCCTTTGAACTTCAGCCTTTTGGGGTTTCACAATCTTGAGCTAGCCTCACTGAATGTTAGGGCATGAACAGACTTTATTCTAAGTCCTTTGTTCTACAGATGAGGAAATTGAGGCTCAAGGACTTATTACCTACCCTGTACCACCATCAATTCCAGCAAAGTTGGCCACTAAATTTTCATCTCTTTTTTTTTTCCAAAGATTTTATTTCTTTGAGAGAGAGAGATCGGAAGTAGGCAGAGAGGCAGGCAGAGAAAGAGAAGGAGAAGCAGGCTCCCTGCTGAGCAGAGAGTCCAATTCGGGGCTTGATCCCAGGACCCTGAGATCATGACCTGAGCCGAAGGCAGAGGCTTAACCCACTGAGTCACCCAGGCGCCCTTAAATTTTCATCTCTTGAAGATAACTTCACTGGGAAATATAAAGTGTTTTATGTTTCTCCTACCTAAGATAGAAGCCAAAACTATTATGTCAAAAGAAAGAAGTTTTTTCCATAAAGACTAGAAGTGGTAAGTTGCCATGAAGGAGAGAGATGTGGAAAGAGGAAGCATGATAAAGAGGGGGGTTTGTTTTTTGTGTGTGGGGTTTTTTTTTTTTTAGTGGTTTTAATCAATTTCTCATCAGGTGATTTGTCATTTGTTGAGCAGAAGGCAACAGGAGCATAATTTCAAACTCTTCCAGCCTCCACGTTTGATTAAAAAAAATAGACTTTAAAAAATAAGATCCTAAAAGGATACTTTGTTCTTTTTCTCTGAAGTGAGTCCAAAATCAACAATAACAAAAAATGAAACTGCTAAAGGATGGAATGTCTTAATCTGGATTAGTTTGGTCACTATTTAATTCAATTTAATTCAAAAAAACTTTTATTGAGTATGTGATACATGTAAGTCACTATCTTTTTTTATTTTCTTATCTCATCATGTATCTCTGAACTTTAGAAGTTTGTTGATTGGCACGGGACAGGGTGTGTAAATCGGAGTTCAGGACTATATTTAAAAACAACTCTTGGTACTTTCTCAACTGGCTTGTTCTTAACAGGGATGTGATGTTGGAAAAGTATCTGGCAACCCCAAATGAAAGGCAATGCTGTTACTTACATTACTTACATTTTACTGAGTTAATGAGACCTTGCCTCCTCCATGTTCCAGTGGAATTAATATGTTTGCATGCGTGCAACATATTAATGGGGTAGCCCATTCTCTTGGTTGCCTCAGAGCTACAGTTCAAAAGCTACATCTAAAATACTTAAAGAAAGGGGCACCTGGCTGGCTTAGTTGGTAGAGAATGTGACTCTTAATTTTGGGTTTGTGAGTTCAAGCCCCACACTGTGTGGAGATTACTTTAAAAACATAAAATAAAATCTTTAAAAAAAATTAAAAAATTTTAACAAAATCCTTAAAGAGAGAAATGATAAACACTTCATATCAATGTATGCAGAAAATCCTTCAAGATAGTTTAATGTAAATGTCTCCACCTTCATACTAGCAGGAGCACAAACGGTCTTCCCAGTTTACTCATCTCTAACAGGTAGACTTTAAAGTCTCTGAAGAAAGATTTAACACAAACATGACTAAGGCTGGGAACTTTGCATTGCAGTCACTATAACTTTGGACTTACAAACATAAATAACAAAGGTTAGAAATGAAAATAATGAAGTTCTTCTAGTTTTGAATTTGTGAAATTGATGTTAATCATCTATTTTGGGGTGCCTGGATGGCTCAGTCCATTAAGTGTTTGCCTTCGACTCAGGTCATGATCCTGGGGTCCTGGGACTGAGTCCCTGCTGAGCAGGGAGCCTGCTTCTCCGTCTCCCTCTGCCCCTCAACCTGCTCATGCTCTCTCTTGTGCTGTCTCTCTCTCTCACAAATAAATAAAGTCTTTTTAAAAAATCATCTATAAAAATGTTCAATTCATTAATGTAAGTGAACAAAGACTGCCATGAGATTATGATGTTAGAGTTATGCATTTAACTAACTTCCCAGAGAAATTTTTAAATAAAATGTTAGATTTATTTAGCACTTTGTTCCCATCTAAGATGTTCAAAGACTTCAGAGACTGACTAACTAAAGCTCACCACATCACTGAGATGCAATAAGACCTATGAAGTATGGCCCTCATTTCAGAGATGGAGAAAAAAAGAATCAGAAAGTGATGGCTCATCAGGTTTGACAATAAACAGGTGGCATAGTTCAGAGATGCCTGGGAACAAAGGGGAGAAGCCTCAGAGTTCCCTGCCCCAGGACACAGATGTCGCCATCTAGGTAGCCACCCCTGTGTCACTGCCACAAGTTTAAGAGTTCAAACTGGAGTGAGGGAGTAAGGAGGACACTTTTTTGGAATAAGCCTTAGCAGTCTAGTCCTCTCTAGCATAGAAGATAATGACAGAGCAAATCTAAGTCCAAGCTTACCAGCACTCCAAACCAAATTGACACAATGTGCTGTGGGGACACCACATTCTAGTTGGAGGCCCCAGTCACGATGGTGGCAAACTTTCGATAAAAGGCATTCCATGCTATTTCTGCTGTCATTTGAGTGTATGGCATCATAAAAAACAAACTGTGGAATCAGAAAAACAGGCCAAATCTTGGCTCTTCCCCCATGAGCTGTGTGATATTCAAAGAGTTACTGCACCCAAAGCAAGTTCCGTTTCCGTATCTGAAAAATTGGCATGACAAAATTCATGTCACAGCATTATTATGAGGATTAAATGGTAAAATATCTTTAAATTCTAGAACTTAATGGACTCAAAAATGTGATTTTTCCTTTCAACATAAGGGACTTTTCTGGGGAGAGGGTTTGGCAGAATTGTGTTCGTGTAACTGGTTTCGTTACTTGCAATTGAATCCAAATTAATCTGTGGAAGATCCCACACAGAACTCCACTTAGCTCAAAAGTAAAAAACTAGTTTAGATCACTAGATATGCAGAGTAACTCAACTTGAAATTTCTTTGTTAGCATTACTAATTGAGAGGTTATCATTAAGCTCTATGGCTCAGTCAACTGAAGCTCAAATGAGGGGGAAACTGCATGCTTTTACTCAGGACTCAGCATGTAAAACCTGAAGGCAAGTTATGAAATGCCTCACAAACGAAGAAACATTAAGTGGAAATCACTGACCCTGTGGAACCAGCTCTTAGGGCACTGAAGGGAGAAGATATTACTGTAGTATCCAGACCCAGAGGGTGGTCGCTGTCAGTCACTGCTTTCTCAAATGGACTTCATGTTTTCAGTCAAAAATTTTCTGCATATCACTATGCTGTCACATATCTGGTTTTTCCATGTCTCCTCACATAAACGAATCTTTTGACTAAAAATAAAATACTCACAAATCCCTTTTCCTTTGCCAGATCTAAAACAAAACACAATTCTTATGGAAAGCAAGAAGGTGCACTGAGAAGGAAACAAAACTTGAATTTTTATTTTTTAACTTTTGAATAATTCTTGATGTTTGTGTTCTTAGAGGAATTAGAGGCTCCCTCCCTACAGAGGGAACTGTAGAATTCCTAGACTGACAACAAAATATACATATTCCTTGCCAAAAACTTCTTTGGAAAAATGAAAGTTAATTCCCAAACTTCCCAAACAACTAGTAGCATGATTCTGATTGCAGTGAATCCAACCATGAAAATCTTTCAATTGCCTCATAATTGATATTTCCTCAGGATGGGTGCTCAAACTAAAGGAAATAATTGTTCAGGTTCAGGTTAAAAAATATTTCATTGTTCTGATTTAGTTCTGGTTTATTAGTTTTTTGTTTTTTTTTTTAACACATGAGCTTAGGTATGGCTCAAACAAGTTCCCTAGGTTTTCTTTGAAATGGTTTAATTTCAGTTCCCAGTTCAGTTAAAAAATAACAAGAAAGTCAAGTTCCTATCAGGTTTAGCAAACCTTGCAGTTTCTCATGGTTTGGGTTTGAGAGGTGTTTTCAGGTCAAATCCTGGTCTCAGAAGCTGAGGAGGCATTGGGGCCCATGCTAGGAGACAGCATCCTGTGTCTCTTCAAGTGAGGGATAAAAGGGGGACCAGTTGTCTGTTGTGTGAGGAGGAAAAGTGTCCCGGTCCTCTGCAATTCAACCTGAGAGTCCCTTTAGCATGAAACTGGAGCTCCTGACCATGGAAGGATAGACAGTGAAGGCTGGGTAGAGGAGAGAAGCTGGTCAGTCACCCTACACAGGCCAATTTCTTCTCTTCACAATTCCTTCCACTTTACCCAAGGTCAGTCTCCTTAGGGGAACACCCATCTCTGCTGCCAGGGAGCATCTGCTCCCACCCCACCCCCTCTTCTTTGCCTAAGTCAACTTAAATGGAGCTTGTCAGAAAGGCTTCTCTGATCTTCACCTTTGAAAACAGTGATGTATACCATATGATGTATACTCATGTCCCCCTTTATTTTTCTTTTGTTGCCCTTATTACAACTGTAATTATACAACTACTTGGGTGATTATCACTCATGGCTGGTTTCTTTCATTGGACCATTTGCTCCAGGAAGTGAAGAAAAGTGAATGTTTTTTAATCTTCTATTCTCAGCCCTGAAGCAGAGGGCTTGGTACCCAGTAGATGCCACATGAATAACTGTTGAATAGGCGGCTCATTGCTGACAAGTTCTCATCCCATCCATTACTGGCTTTTCCTGTCCTCAAGTCCTAGTGTGCATTCTGCATACCCTTACCTGCATACCTTACCTCCTTAGCAGTTAGCAAAAATAATAAAAACTATCCTTCACTGAGGCCTTAATAGATGCTGGATGTGGGACTAAAAACAGGACTAAAAACAGCATAGCCATTATTTCATGCAATCTCAACAATGGGAAGTACATAAAATTATTATTTCTATGTAACAGGTGGAGATCTCAGGACTGGATTAAGCCTGGCGCAATGCAAATCTTGGTGTGCAGTAGGGAAAGGGGGTGGGTGGGTGTGGTGGAAAAGGTCACGGAGGTACAGGGAAGGTAGGAGGGTGCCAACGAGCATTCTTTGGGTCACAATTCTTTCAGAGTCAGCCCCTTCTGTGCCACTTCATAGCAACACAGAGCCCATATGTGTTGTTATCTGCAGCACGAGACAAATATTCCATAGTGGCATCCCTTTTCCTAGTGCTCAAAACTAGAAAATAAGAGATCAAAAGCAAATGATGAAAAGCGATTTGACTCTGTGGCCCTCATTGTTTAGTATCTATTAAATATGTTCTTTCCCTTTGTGTCTAAAACATTACAACTAAAACATGGGTGGTCAGAATAGATAAGTCTCTGGCCCTCTTCCAGCCCTGTGATTCTACAGTTCCATGTTGCCATAATAATTTCCCCTAGATTCTGTCAATGGGCTCCTACTTCCTTCAGACTGAAGATTTATCTAGCAATGAAGTTGGTCCTGACAACATCTAAAATGCCTAAACTGATGGTGTCTCAAAGAAATTTTTTAAACTTGCAATGTATCCCGCCAAGATAAATAAGTAGGGTTTGGCAATTAAAAAGTTAATTGGGTCAGTTGTGAAGGCCACACTTTTTTGGCATCTCGTTCCCATCCTGGGAGCCATGATGAGAAGCAGGTCCTCTGGGGTCTGTCATGTAGCACTTTAACTCCTCAGTGACAGCTGGTAGGCATGCAAGATTCCAGAACACGCCTTTCTCCTGAACCTCGGCGTCTCTCTCCCCCTCTCCTCTTTATTTCTATCATTTCTAGGGTTCTGCATAACTGCATTGATAAAGCACTGCTTGGAAGCCTGACAATTATATATTTTGTTGTATTATAACTTTTTGAGAATTAGGGTTTCAGTTAGAGAATGGAGATTTTGAAGTGTCTCAGAAGGTTTTAAGTAATTGGACTGCTCCGATTTGGGCATGACTTGAAATTGTTGGGTTAGAGGCAGATTTAAGGCATGAAAATATCTGAGAAATAAAGATGGTAAGTTTAGATATTTGTGTGGAGGTAGAGGGAGACATGTTTTTTATGGGCAAGGCTTATAATTCCTGGATTTTCACATTTGTATGGAAAGAAATGTGAAGATAGTAATTACCTTGGCCAGGTGAAGATGTACCTGAAAGGAAACAGAGCCTAGGGTCTCCTACTTCCATCTCAATTCACTCACTTATCCCCAAAATGAAGCAGGAAACACAGAATGCCCTGCCTTGAGTTACATGGCAATTGCTCGCCCCCCTCATTCTGCAGCATTTTCCTCTTGTAAACCCCTAATTATTTAAAGTGATTTTTTTTAGTAAAAGAAGAAAAAGAAAGGAAGTGATAATAACACAAAGACATTAGATCATCATGTCTGTACATGAAGTTTGAAGAAGAAAAATCCATAAAGGTGTCAAGGAAAAGGTTAACGAATGAATTATTTCCATGTTGGCTGTCATTA